>PVJX010013491.1:0-47339 GCA_004027295.1 Dolichotis patagonum | reverse complement strand
CTAGGAGAATGTGTGACCACCAGTCCAACCCTACAAAAAATACTGAAGGACAGTCTAGGGAGAGAGAACAAGAATATGAGCATTTCAGGAACAGTGGCAGAGAGGCCTCAGTGAATGAGGCAGACAGTGGAGTGGAAGAGAAAAATAGACTACCAATGGCAGAAAAATAGAATAGCAGAAATGAGGCAGAGAAGATTGGCTATAATCTCTAGTATAGAGGGCCTCGAAAAACTAACAGAGAGAAACACAGACAGAGTAGATCAGGAGATAGGGTCCATTGAGCTGCTCTATATAGGGAGGCAGTGGGACCCAAAACAAGCAGTGCACCCCCTGGGAGTGAAAGGGGAGGAATTGTCTAAAAAAGGGAGACAGAGGATATTGTTAATGGGGTAACAAGATTTAAAATTTACATTATTCTCACCACTCTGCTTGGATAGATTACGTGCTCTTCCAGTTTGTCTACTTACACTAGACTTGAGGACATGGTCAGCTATCCCAAAAATAAGAGGCCATATTATGGTAATCATCCCTAATTTTCCTATCAACTTAATCTGAAGCCCTTTATAACTTATACTGTCTTATTATGACTGCTCTTATTTGAATCTGGTTTGTTAGATTGCTACTTTGTATTGACTGATTTTATTTAAATCTGTTATGATGGATAGCATCAAGTCTAAGTGTATAGGCAACTACACTGAAGATGACAAGATTCACTAAGATACCCACTCTAGTTTGATTATTACTTGCTTTTGAATCTTATAATGTCTCCAATGCTTCATTTTTGTTAATGTTGTTATACACTACTGAGACACCATGGTAACCAATGTAGATTACCTTGTATTGCGGTTTTATGTGACTGTTCTGCCTCATGCTGTTCTAGGAATTGTTTTGTTTTATCTTGCTTTGTTTTGTTTTTCCTGCTAATACAGAAATGATAGATATACATGTAGAGACTCATGCATGTGTAGAGCTTATAAACAGTTTATGAGAACCAACCATATAACACATGTTGAAATGAACAACTACTTTGAGGAAAAAGAGACACTACAATACCCAGTGCTGATTCCATAATGTCATAACGTGAAGTCCAGCAAAACTATCACTTTTTTTCAAAGTGATCTTAGCTTGCTTTGCCTTGTTTAAGCTCAACACACATTAAGGTATGGACAGCTGTTTTGAGGAGAATGAGAGACACTATGACAGCCATTCTTGGCTTCCCTAATGTCTGGTCTTGAAGACCTGAAATGCCCTCCTCATCCTGCTCAGATCAATTCCATACTAGGTTGTTCCATGTGAATTCCCTGTATGTGATAATCTGGACAACTATTTGGAAGAAAACAAGAGTCAATATGATAGCGAGTGAATATCACTGATTGTCTAGTTTTGAAATTTTTGTCTTACATTGCTTTCTTGTGATCTGCTTTGCTCTGTTTTGTTGTGTTTAATTTTACCCTTTTGATATAATTGCGTGTATATTTGAGTGGGTAAGATGGATGACCATATTGCTGTTTTTGTCAGATTGTGGAGCAGAACTGTTAAGAGTCTCACTGTTTGAATGTCTACTTTACATGTTTTAACTTTGTAATTTGAACAACTATTTCCAAGAAGTCAGTATGTAATTTGTCAAGTAATAATTTCTTAGGTTTTTTTGTTGTTGTTCTTTTCCTTTTTTCCTTGGAATACTGTATTGTTGCTACCCTTTATTCTGTTTTGTTTTGTTTTTTTCTCTTTAAATAAAATTATTATTAAAAAAAGAAGTCTTCAATCTTTTTGAATACAAAACTTCATACTTCTGTGTACCCACCAAACTCATCCCAGGCCTTGTGGCAAGAAGGAAGGCAGGTGGAGGCCCCATGGCAATCGGCTGTGTGGATTTTCGACTACAATGAGTCCTGACAGAATATCACATAGGAGAAGTTCAATAAAAGTCAGCTGACAAAGGTACCAGTTGGTCTAAATTAGTTATGTTCAGTCAAACCTTTTCTTGGTCATGTTACTATCCAATCTGCTGCTAGATTCATTACAACAATCAGTCAAACTCTATTGTGGAGGCATCCAGGTGCCACTGGATTGTTTACTTTCCAATGCAGAGCTCTTCGAAAGAGGGACACCATAGTAGGAAAAAGACATTCAAATATATTGGGATTTATTTTCATCTCATTTATCCAGGCTCCTAGAGGATATAACTACTCTTCATGAAGACTTTGAAAATCACTACTTCCTGAACCTCCTTTCCTATGGTGGTTCCCTGTGCTGAATAGGCCTGTCTTGCCCCCATTCTGTATTCCTCTGAGGCAGGCTATACTTCATTTCACTCCACTTCACCTGTCAAACTCTTACCAACCCATGAAATCTATCTCATCTCATTTTCTTTGAAGTTCCTCCTCCCTCACCCAGCCAGAAAAGACCCCTGCTCCTTTCTGATTTGCAGAGTGCCCTGAGCATTTAGCATAAGGCCTTGTTCACAATAGATCCTATGTAAATATTTATTAAATGAAATTATCAACTGTAATAGAATTGAAAAATAGAATATTATTATGAATGTTTTGACAGAATTTTTAAGTATACAGAGTACTTTTAGCATATTTTATGCTCACAAGATTCCTTCAACGCACATACTGATATCCCCAGTTAACCCTAACCTTAACCCTAACCCTGAACCTTGAGAAAACTGAGGCTCAGGTAGAAAGAGAAGTATTCAGGGTGTGTCAGTCCCTGTTCTGACTGAAAAGACACCTATAGTTGATGGGCCATTTGAAGAGTTGCGTGAAGTCAGTCTGTGTAGAGCAGTGTCCAGGAAAGTTCAGTTATATAAAAAGCATTACTACACATGTGCCCAAGGGCGTCTGGGGAGGAAGCTATCATAGAGCCTGGTAGAAGCTCTGCCCACAATAGAACCCCCTAACCCTCCTAGTTCCCAGGAGTAGTGGGCTGCCAAGAAGTAAGTAGTGCCTGGCCAGAAGTAAGTGACTTGTTTCCTTCTCTTGATGCTTCCCACACCCCAAGCCCAACCTGAGACAGCAAGTGATCAGGGATCCAGCCTCACAGGCCAAGGTGGGCTCTAGAGATGGGCATGCTGGAGCAGAAGGGTTGCAGAGGAAAAACAGGTACTTTTCACTACTCAAAAGCCAAATTGTATTGCATTGCAGAATCTTGAATCAAGATCAGAGCTTTGGTTCTTTTTACTCTGACCTATTTGACACTGAGAATTACATTTCCCAGAAAAGTATTCATGTGTGTGTATGTTATATTGTCTCAATTATTTTAAAATATCTATAAAATATAAAGATCATATGTGTAACATTATGTATGTGATTTTTAAATATATAAACCTGAGTTTCTTAATCTTCAAAAGAGAATCAATAGCAACTCACAGGGTGTGGTGAGGAATAAAGGAGAAGCTGTTAATTAAATGCTAGCAAGGTGCTTGGAACAGAAATGGTGCTGTATATATTTCAAGGCTTTTTCTATTCTTTTTTGGATATCCCACATATTTCTTATGTAACCAAACAGTTTGTTTGGTTTATACTACAATGTTGCGAGATACCTGTTTATCAAATAAAAATTGAATGACCAAGAAAAAGATATTCAGAAATAAATCTGATTTGAATCTCCTGGAAATGTTAGAAGAAAATTCCTTACACTGTGGCCTGAGGATGAGGTGAAGTGTTTTCAGTTTGTTTCCGTAGAAATTACGCTATGCAGGGAGTGGAGTGTAGGATACTGATTTTCTCTCTTTCGAACATCTTGACTAACAGGAGAATATAGAAACAGCTGTTACACAATACTACTGGAGAAGTGGATTTACTGGGTGGAAGATGAAGAAGGGAGTCATAGGAATTTCTAAAAAGAAAGTGACACTGAGTTGAGCTTTGGAGAAAGGGTAAGAGTATGTGTAAAAAATGGACAACAGGGTCCATAGAAAATACCAGAAAAAGGAAAAGGATGAGTTGTGAAATTAAAAGAGATAATGTATTCCAGATCATGTCAAGTTTTCCACCAACTTTGATAATAAAGCACGCTAGCATGCATGGGGTTTTTCTGGAGATAGCTTCATTTGAAGACATTATAAAGATGTTACATTCTATATTATCATATAAGAATGCTTTAAGATAAAGAATTTCTTATTTCCTTGGAAAACAGTATGACTAGTGTGTACCTATAAAAGCTTTTTCCTGATGTGAAGCACATTATTATTTAGACTTCTAATTAGAGTTGGAAAACTGTGGTCAGTTACTCTGGTTTCTCAACCCCAGAGAGGTCCGGTTTCCAGGCCCCGTTCTTCTTCAGTATTGGCCCAAGATTAAGTGTCCAGTGGATCATGATCACTTAAAGAAAGATTGAGAAAGCGTTCTTCAGTTTCACAGTGGAGTCTTGCAATTGGTCAGTGCAACTTACTTCAATGATTTTAATGTAGCACTCAGCAAATTAAACTTGTTGATTATAAAGCATTTTCCATTTTACCCTAGTATTGGCGCTTTCATAGAAAGTTTTACTTCCAGTGAAACAACATGCCAAGTAACTGTATATCTAGCTTCCCAGACTCATAAGACAGCTTAGACACATATAGCAAGGTAGAGCCCAAGTCAGCGTGTCCAAGTTTCTCTCATCTCCTGGTTTTATTCAGTAGAGCTGAGACTCCCAGTTATGAAACAGAGTATAACTTGAAATGTAAGATCACTAATCCTTGATTTATTTGTTTATTCACTGAATTGTTGCTAAATACTTTTTTGGTATCAGTCATTATACAAAAGTTGGATATGCAGTGATGAATATGAACCAGGCTTGGTTTTTCAAGGATTGTATTGTTTGATGGATAAGACATACACAATCAAATAATATGAAACCTCTATTCACAGCTCTGGTGATAGTATACTATGAACAAGCATTTTTCCAACACTGGAACAAGGTACCATTAAGAATTATTTAGGAGCTATGCTACTAGGAGGGGAATCAAGAAGCCAACTTGTGCCCTCCTGTGTGTCAGCAGCAGCCAGGTGAGTGGGGAAGAGAACCAAGAATCAAAGCCATGCCCTCCCATGAGTCAGCAGCAGTTGTGGACCAGGAAGAGAACCAAGAAGCCAACCTGCAGCCTCCCATGATTCAGTGGCAATCAAGTGGGTGGGGAGGAGAACCAAGAAGGCAACCCACACCCTCCTGTGAGCCAGAGGCAGCCATGCAGGCCAGAAAGAGAACCAAGTAGGCATCCTGCCTCCTCCCTTGAACCAGCAGAAGTTATGGGCTGAGAACCAAGAAGCCAATCTGCACTCTCCTGTAAGCCAGAAGAAGCCATATGGACCAGGAGGAGAATCAAGAAGCCAACTTGCATCCTCCTATGAGACAGCACCAGTCACAAAGTCCTGGAGGAGAAACAAGAAGCCAAGCTGTTCCTTCCCATGAGCTTGTTGCAGTCATGGGCCAGAAGACAAGAAGAGTGCCCCTCAATCCCTGTAAGCAACAAGCTGATTTGGAGGAACACAAGCTGAGATGATAGACACTGATGTAAAAAAAATTAATGCTTGTATAGTTTGATTGACTCTTCAGGCTTATCACCAGTAGTCTGAACATTTATTGAGAGGATAACAATATGTAATATAATGTCATGGTTTATGTCGGTGGCCCCCAGGCCTCATGTATTTGCATTGTGCATTTGTGATTGGTTCATGTTCTAGTGCTTGGATTGGTGGTGTCAGTGCTACACCCTCCTAGAGGTGGAGCCAGGCTATGATGTAATGGCAGGAAGAAGTTTTATCTTCTCTTGCCAGTTTCCGCTTGCTGTTTGCAGCTGCCATGAACTGCGGCCCCACCATGTCACCCTGCCTTGGAGCCAACAGAGTATGGACTAAATCCTCCAAAAACTGTAAGAAATAAATCTTTCCTTTCCCAACTTTGGGCATCAGGTATTTTGTCCCAGTGACTAGAGAAAAGTAACTAAGACAGAATTTGGTACTGAGGAGTGAGGTCATTGCTGTGACTATACCTGGCCATGTTTTTTGAGAGGCTTTGGAAATGGCTTGTAGGCAGAGTTTGGAAAGGTTCGGACATGTTGCCTGGATACATAGAGCTGGAGCAGCTTAGGCTGTTCTGTAGAGGAGATTCTGGTCAGAGTTCAGGAGACCAGAAGGCTGATAGAAAGCCTGATGGTAAATACCAGGCTTGGGAGGTTTCTGCTGGGAAGAAGGACTGCATTGGTTGTTGGACTCCCTATGATGTATGTTATGGCTTGGCAGAAAGTTTGTCTGCATTTTGCTCATGCCCGGAGACTTTGCCTGAGACTGAGATTAAGGGTAATGGACTGATTAATATGGCAAAGGAAATTTCAAGGCAGACAAGTGTTGAGGCTGTGTGGCATGGCTATTGTTGGGGGATTTTAGCCAGATCTATGTTGTAAATCATTTCTTTCTGTCTTATTATCTAGCAGGATAATTTAAAACACTGTGAGTTTTGCCAGAAGGAAAACTCCAGTAAAGCTGTGGATTGTAAAGATAGTACTGAGACTTTAATTGCTGAGAAGAAACAGAGAGATAACCAAGATGGCCACTGGGCATCCCAGGAAGCAGCGGGTCTCCACCCTTTGCAGCCTCCAAACGGCAAAAGTGAAAGAATTTTCTCAGATGAGAAAGCTTCAGAGCACCATGCTCTAGAATGGCACAGGAGGCCACATGAGGTTCCAGAATGGCGGCAACATAAAAAGCTTTTCTTCACAATCAGGTAAACAGAGCCCAGCAATCCAGGCACTGGACCCCTATAGCCAAGAGAGAGAAAAGCCTGGCTATTGCTCCAGCTGGCAGCAGACCTTGGTGGCATCCACATGGTTCTGATTTTAATTGCAAGGAAAATGCACAAATTCTGAGGGTAAGAAGGCTTCCACCTCATTTGCAGAGTCTGGGAGGCCAAGCAGTGTGCCCATGAGAGGGCAATATGTAAAGATGTAAGTGTGAAGCCAAAAGTACAGTGGAGACCCCAGAAATTTGGAAAAGCCAAGAATGTGGATCATCCAAGGAAAGCTGCAGTTTGGGAGCTGAAATCCCTAGAAGTGCTCTGGGGGTGGAATCACCTAAGCCTTTTGGAGTTTGCAATCAGATTGTTTCAAATGCTGAGCATGGAACTCTAGGACTTAATGTTCGCCCTGCTGGATGTTGGACTCACTTTGTTTCCAATGCTTTATATTCCCCCATTTGTAACTTTTGGAATGGTAATGTTTATTTTGTGCCTTTGCATTTCAGAAATGTTTAACCTTGTTTCATTTGTACAGGGGGTTACAGTAAAGAGTTTGCCATAGATATTGGAGAAGACTTGGGACTTGGACTTCTCAGCAACCCTGAAAATGTTAGGACTTTGGCAATTCTTGCAGATGGACTAAATGTCTTTTGTATAAAGGTTGTACATGAGTCTTTGGGGGCCAGGGGTGGAATGTCATGGTTTATGTCAGTGGCCCCCAGGCCTCATGTATTTGAATTGTGCATTTGTGATTGGTTCATTGTCTAGTGCTTGGATTGGTGGTGTCAGTGCTACACCCTCCTAGAGGTGGAGCCAGGATGTGATGTAATGGCAGGAAGAAGGTGTATTTTCTCTTGCTGTTTTCTGCTTGCTGTTTGCAGCCACCATGAACTGTGGGCCCACCATGCCACCCTTCCTTGGAGCCAACTAAGTAAGAACTGAAACTTCCAAAAACTGTAAGAAATAAACCTTTCCTTTCCCAACTTTGGGCATCTGGCATTTTGTCTCAGCAACTAGTGAAAAGTAAGTAAGACATATAGCAAATATGAGGGATTTCTTTCTGTCTTATTTTTTAAATCCAATGTTGTTCTTACCGTTTTTTTTGTTGTTTTATTGTTTTGTTTTATTCCTTTACAATAAAAGGAGACACTAATAAAAGAGATAATAGCTGACCCTTTATTAGGATTGATTAAACATTCTCAGCAAATGCAGCAAATTTCAAGCACATAAGTGAAAAGAAATTCTTATGTAGATACACCAAAAAAAACCTGATGAACCCAAAACACAGAAATATGCAACAGAAGGTATAAAGAAAAGATTTATTTATAAAGAGACAATGGTTAGATTAACAACAATCATAAATTTTCACTTTTCAGCAGCAACCATGGAAACTGTAGGGTACTAGAATAATTGTAGAATTCTCAGAAAAAGTAATTGTCAATCTAGAACTATATACCCAGCAAAATTAGTTTACAAAAGTCAAAGCAAAATAGTTATTTTTTTTGCATTTTTTAAAATTTTATTTTAAAGAGGATAAAACCAAGGAAAATAAAACAGAATAAATCTAATCAAGATAAACTTGTATAAGTGATAAAGGACTTCAAAACCTTATGAAATCAGTAATAGTTACTATAATGCTTCTTGTTGTCTTCAAAATAGGGGCAGATACCTTCAGACATAGTAAAAATTGAACAGAACAGAATACAGAAGAAACAATCAAAATAAAACAATGAATTCGATAAAGGATTCAAAATAAGTTAATAGTAAATACAAAATGGCTACCATAATATGTCTTGCTATCTTTTAAATACCTGTCATGCCATCAGACTTAACATAATCAAACAAAACAAAAGAGAATAAAATCCAATCCAAGAAAACAATGAAAATAATATGGTTTCCAGGTGGGGATCGCCTCCTGGTGAGGCCTGGTTCTCTCCCCACCCAGTCCACGAATGGCACTAACTCACAGAAAGGGGTTTGGGGGTGGCTGTCCCCACTCCAGCAGTGGCCCTCACATGGCGAGAAAATAGTCATATTTAGACATATGGGAACTGAGTATCTTTCTCACCAGTAGATACTCAGTATAAAATTTTCTAAACGATGTACTTTTAAGGAGAAGAAGAATGGTCCTAGGAGCGTTTTTAACATACAAAAAGTGTTGGTGAACAACAAAATGTAAAAAGTACTACGTGAAACCATAGTCATAATGTCTGATTTGTGGTGTTAAAAAATAAAACAAAATAGCATGTAATTTGGGAGGTGATAGGAAGTAATGTTCTGAGGTATAAATTTTAACATGCATGTGAAACTTGATACATGTCAATTACCAAAGTAATAGAAAAAGAAATAGAAAACCTGTATAGTACTACAACTCTTCAAGAAATTAGTCAATAAGTAAAGATCTTTACACTACAAAACCACTAGGCACAGTTTCAAAGAATGAGTTCTGCCACATTTAAGGTGTTTATAATTATGCTCTTTTGATAACTGAGAGAACAGAAAAAAGAAGTTTATTTCCTCTAACTTGTTTAATAAGGCTACCATCAGCTTGATTCCAAAAAATATAAGATTAATATGAGGAAGGAAAATTAGAGGTCCTTTACACGTGTATAGATTTCTAAAATCTGATCTAAAAGAAAATCAAACCTCGTATGTGTTTCCTTTCAACACATTTAAAACTTTGACTCATTGTCTCTGCTTTGGATTTTTTGATCACAGGCCTGGAAGACAGTTCTTCTACACAAGGAAACCGTCAGCTGTTTTACTCCTGCATCTCCGTTTCTGCTCATTCACTTGATACAATGGGTCTATTTTTAGCCATGGGTGCTGCTTTTTCTTTTGGTCTGTTGATAGTATACAGCTCTTAGGAGGAATTGGAATGACTAAGAAATGTCACTGTAGATATTTCTGAATTTAAAATTGCAGTTTTAAAGACTAAATGGAATAGATGGAAACTTTTATTATGAATAAAATATCTCAATTTTCATTCAGAAATTTAACCACTGGTTTCAAATTTAACCACTTGTTTCATTACCTTTTTAAGATATTTTTTCAGCAGTACTTTACCTTTTAAAGATATTTTTTCAGCAGTACTTGGAATAATAGTTCTCATCAGATGTCTTTATTGTGTCATGTAAAGTTTTCTTTGGAAGTAAAACTGAAAACTCTTTTTATGAGTTAGTTTTTGTATATTCTGAACTAGAAAAACTGCTCATCAGATATCTTGAAGATTTTGTGAAAAATTTGAATGTAAAAGAACTTTTCTATATATATATATATATATATATATATATATATATATATATATATATAACCAGATCTCTGGAAATACTCAACTGGAGACTGAAGAATTTCATCTCAAAATCATTGTAGAATAATTCTACCCTGGGTAGTTTATGGACTACATCAGTTTTTTATAGGCTTATTGTATTCACTTTGGGCCAGACATCTCTTTGTTGTGAAGGAGTATGTTTGTGTACTCAGTGGGGTACTCACTAGGCCTGGTCTCTGTCTAGCTTTTTGGACATGATATTGTGTTTCTCCAAGATTCATATATGAAAATCCTAATTTACAGCATACTGATGGGTGAAGATGAACTTTTGGAACATGATTATGTTATGAGGATGAAGCCGCTGTGATGGGGTTAGTACTCTCTTAAGAGATAGACACTGCAAGAATGTAGTAGCCTATAAACCATGATGGAGCCCCTTCTTGGGCTTTCATCCTATTTGCATGACTCTTGGCTTCTAAGAGTCCACGATTAGCATTCTTTCTTGTGAGAAATAAATTTTTGTTATTTAAGGTACCTAGTGCATGGTAAGTTGTTAAAAAAAAAAACCTAAACTTATTGGTGATTGATCAAAAATGTCTCCATGTAATTGTTTTGTTCTTACCTGCTTAGTTCTGTTTTGTTTTGTTCCATTCTCTTTAAAATAAAAATTTAAAAAAATATCTCCATGTATTGCCAAATGGCCCCTGGAGAGCAAAATCAGGTTTTGTTGAAGACTCCTGACTTGGTGGTCTGCTACGTTTGTTCATTCCTAGGAATTGGTCTTGGTGATCACCTGGCATTGCTGCAATTCTCAGGGAAACTCATGCCTCCTGGGTAATATGGAGCTACTCAGCCTGACCGCAGCTCTGTAGCAAAAGGCTTCTAAAGAAACAACCTTGGCCCAGAAAGGGAAAAACTCATCTATCTCAAGGCCACAAGTACTTTTCTCTTTAATGGTGTAATGCAGTCTCCACTTGTTCCACATAAATTGAATAAAGATGTTCCGGGCTCAAAGAGGTACAACCCCTGGAAGCAGTTATGACTGAGATCTTGTTACTTGGTTAGTCTTGGTGCTTGGAATAGAAGTTGCATTTTAGATTGTGCTCTTCATAACCCCTCCTTCAATTGAGCAGCTCTATCTTTTCATTTATTATAGTTCTCCATCCTTATGTGTTATGAAAAAATAGAAAACATTTGGAAGGAACACTAGCTTTGGATCTGGAGCCTTGGCTTTGGATCCCAGTCAGGTCATTAAACTCACTGTGTTAATTTGGACAAATTACTTCATATATTGGCTTGCTCAGTCAACAAACTTTTCCAAGTGGTTGCTGCACGTGAGATTCTCCAATAGCTGGCTGGAAATACACATGGAATAGCACAGTTCTCCTATTAGGCGCTCAAAGCAAAAATGGAGGAGGAAAATACAGCAAGCAAATATCCATGTGATTACGTTGGTGCATCTCTCTCTGTCTTTCTTAAGAATTGCTGCTTCATCCATATGTAGAGGCTGCAGTAAGAGGTGAAGGGAAGAACTTTCTCAGGAGAGGAACTCAGTTGCATACCCATTGAATGCTGGAATTCAGGAGCGCCAATGTAATGTACCACGTTTTGTATACTTTTTCAAAAATGTTCTATGAGGTATAATGCCATTTCCTTGGTGCGACACAGACCTCTTTATTTAAGCTTTTAACCTAATTAACAGAAGTCTTGAGGATACACAAAGCTTGCCATTCTAAAAATATACTGTGTTGGTCCTCCGAAGTCCTCCTTTACCGTAAGGAACTCTCATGACGAGAACTCAGCTATTTCCAAAGCTTCCCCAGAGAGTGTCTGTTCTATGTGTGAACAGCGCTGTCTTTGTGCGTTGTTTGTATAGATTTGGGGCCAAATCTACACACGCACCCTAGAACCTTGCTTAGTAGTTACTCTGAACTTGGGCATGACAGTGAGCTTCAGTTTGCTCAGCTGTGACATTTGCAGTGCGTTGCTGAGGTGGTATCAGATACAGAGGAGCTGTTGCTGCTCTCCTGGGTTCACAGCTCCAGCCTGCTGGGCCAGGCCTAGTCCTGGCTGTGCTCCCTCCCCACTTCTTGCATTCCCCATTTGAAAAGGACTTTAATAGGTTCTTGTGTCAAGCCACAGAGATATCTTCTTCCTTCCATAATTAAGCAACTTGAGAAATCCTGTGAGGTCGATAAATTTGGAGAATGCTTACATAAAACAGAATATAAAATGGCAAGCCTTGCCATCAGAAGCTAGTAAAAGTCAATTGCTTTATGCGACACCTCTACAAATGGCATTATGTCATTGCATAATATTAGTAAGAAATTGTAAGATTTTGTTCAGGCCTATAAAATGTAATGACTCACATCATCTACCAATATAAAAATAAATTGAAAGAAAGTAATATTTAAGAAAGAAAAAATTAAGCTTCCAACTTCTTGACTTTTTCTGTTTGAGGAAGTTTAGTCAAAAAGAAGGGATTTAAATGCTTTCTCTTGTGGTTGGTTGACTTCCTCCATTCTTTTCTTTCTTTTCATTATTTTGTTTTTGCTCTTTCTTTTTAGCTAGGAACACCAAAACTCTGCTTCAGAAATCAGCTGGTCTTGGCTTCAAAATTCTTCCATTACCTTAAAAAGAAATTTAAATGTTTAAAAAAATGGCCACATTGCCAATAAGGAGATGGATTTACTCATCTGAGATAAGGTGCAGGACATTAACTTTCACAGATGCAGTTGTTCACCAGCAGTTTGTACTCAACCAACCTGAAAAATCTTTATGCACCCAAAGAAACGAAACTGTGTAACTCCCATCTCACAGTGGTTTTTTTTTTTTTTGCTTTTGTTTTTGTTGTTGCTTTGTTTTTATGTTTAAAAAAAATAGTGAAATGGGATTTCAGCAGTTTCCAACATGCACTTCTCTTATGCAGGGTCACATGCCCATTGGTTCTGGAGTGTAAGGAATTGATGATTTTGATGGGATTATGCCAGGATACCCAAAATCTGGCTCTCTTCTGTATTAAATGTAACCTGGAAATGAAAGAAGGTTTAATCTCACAGTTCCCTCTGGAACAATCTCATGGATTGAGCAAACATGTCTGCTGGGAATAATATATAACAAGGCCTGACCCACTGGGCTCTCTAACTAAACTGCATATTTGGGGAAGGGGGAAACAAACGTAGTATGTTTGGCTCAGGGAATGAGCTCATTTTTTCTTTCTTGTCAGGTCATCATTCAGAGAAGTAGAGGGACTTGACATCCTTCAGATGTCTTGGCTCCAAAAGGAAGCAGTCCCAGGGGAGTGAACATTAAGAAGGAAACTTCAGACCTATGTAGCCAGCCCTTATCTTGTGAGTACCTTTGGGTGTAATCTTCTGTGTTTATTATTATTGTAATTACCATGTGGGTCACCTCTATGTGGAAGATTCTTATTTTTAACAAAACTACAACCATAAGTATAACTTCCAAGGAGAGACAACTCTAAGATAGTTGCCGAAGTCCTTTATTTTTGTCAGACGATTTGCAGGAGTGACCTCAAAATTGCTCAGGCCTATGGACAAGGTTCAGTGCCTGAGGCTAGCTTTGGAGTGTGGGAATTCACTCAGAAGATTTCTATCCCTCTTTCCTTTACATAGTAATAGTGTTATGGGACAGAATCCCCATCTATGAAAACAAACTACATCATATGTTTGCATGACACAATCACTAACAGTTACTGAGCATTTATAAAGTATAAACTTTAAACTAAATACATTATGCTTATTATCATATTTAAACTTCTCCCACAGTCCTTTGAAGACTACTGGGTTTTTTTATACTATATTAACCTTCATTTTGAACATGAGAAATCTAAATCTCAAAAAGGATGACTGAGCATGGTGGAAACTGGGCTTCTAGCCAAAGCCATGCTCTTAAGCTCTGCTACATAATTGGCTACTACTGCCAGGGTGGACAGAGGGTGACCTCTGAAGTCAATGGGGCCTGGGTCTATCCCTTTGGTTCTTTTCTTAGTTCCAGTGATAGTAGATACTTCTTTGCCTTCTTGGAACTCAATATCCTTATTGTTAAAATGGAGGTAATATTTCTGCATGATTTTTTCATAAGGGTTAAAAGAGATCACACACATGTGATGGACGTGAGTGAAGGTTCTCATTTCCCTAAAACTGGGGAGCAGGACTTCATCTAAGTAAATTGGCATTACATATCTGATGTCATGGAGCAAGAGCAACCAAAGAGCTCTCAACAACAGAGCCCCTCTCAGAGTTTGCTGAGAAATAGATAAACACCTCTGCTACTGTTTATAACCAACCAGCTACCCTTCCCTGGACTTTAGGAAGGAAAAAGAAAGGGGAAAAAAATCATGAGTTATGACTACTTGCCGTAGGAGGAGGAGAGCTGCTGCATAGCACTGATGAAGGAGGCCCCAGGAGAAGCTGTGCTAAAGAATAGGAGTGTCTTCAGCAAGGAGAGACCTGCATCTCACTCCCTGATTGGACAATTGCTCATTTGGTAGGTTCTTTCTTTAGAAATAAGGAAGAAGGGTGGAGGGAGAAGACAGAAAGCAAAGTTTTGGCAGGCACAGCCCACCACTTGGTGTGGTTGTGATCAAAGAGATGGTGAGAAGGTGACTCAGGTTGAATCATCTTCCTACAGTCACCCAGGAGTGAAAATGTGGAAGGACAGACCGTGCCCCTCTTGCCATTCTCTGGAGCCAAGGTGAGGCTTGACTGGAGAGGTGGGTGTTGGTTAGGAATGACTGGACCAAGGGGCAGCTAAGCAAACAATGGTGGCAAAGTTTTTAGAGCTTTCAAAGATAACATCATCCTGTTGTGGCACTTGTGTCATAGGTTCACCACCACTGCTCTAGGGGAATGGTGATACAGACCTCTGGATACGAACAGAAACTGTTTCCAGAGACTGCAGAGCACATGTGGGCCAGCGGACGAGGAGAGACCCACGCTGAATGTGGATGGTACCATCTGCCAGGCTGGCCTTGGGTGGAAAAAGGTGGAGGAGAAGGAAGCCCGATGAACACACCCTTCCCTCCCATTTCCTGGCCAGCACGAGGGAGCAGCCCTGCTCAGCCGGCTTACCCTGCAATATGCTGTTCCACTCACCTGGCACTGCAGCGAGCAGGCCAGCCTCCCCCGCTGAAACCTCTGAAACTGAGCCAAGCAAACCTGTCCTCTGTAAACCATTTCCCAGGTATTTTGTCCCAGCCACAGAAAGCTGACGGACACATAAAACACACTGGAGAGCCACCGCTGTGATGTATCTGACATGGTGGTTCACAAGCCTTTGGAGTTGGTTTGTGGAGAAGTTTGGAAAGGTTTGGAGATGCAGGCTAGGAGAGCCTTAGAATGTTGTAAGGTGAGCTTGGTGGATAAAACCTCTAAAACTCTGGTCCAAAATAAAACTTTTCTCCCTTTAAGTTGTTTTTCTCTGGTATTTTGGCATAGGAATGAAAAGCTGAGTCAAGTAGAGAGGGAGTAGCTGGTGAGTTTGGACTTTTTGCTGCATTGGACTCAATTCTTACTAACTTAAAGTGACCATAAAGTTATAACATCCACCCTAAAACTTTAGAAAAGCTATTAAAGAAAATGCAGTATGACATATTTGAGGAGAGTGAACAGAAAAAAATATTTCATGCATTTGCCCTACCAAGTTTATTACTAGTTCATCCAGTAACATGCATAAAATATTGGACACATAATAGCTCCGGAACGAGTGTTAGTTCTCTCTTTCCTTTATGTTAGCATATATAGTTGTTTCATTCTCTAAGTATAGCATGAATTATAGTTCTTCAGAGAAAATCTTTGAAAATGCAGGGGAAAAGGCAACAGTGAGTATCAGTCTTGACCCCCTCTTCCCTTTGAAGCCTTGCCTAGCAGCCAGGTCCAGTCTCCTCCTTCCTCCATATGACATGTTCTCAGTATATAGAAAGAGGGGTGTGCTTCTTTTTTAGCAACCCCTCACTTTTTTAAACAGGTGGAACATTTTTATTTCTTCCCTCATCCATTCTGTATTTTGGTCCACGGCCTTTTCCTGTTGCAATCAATCACCCTCTGAAGATGCCTGACTGTGCCAGTGTCACTCTGTAAATACGATACAGCACCAAGCCAAGCCCAACTTGACACGGGCAGATTGTTACTCCTGCGTTTGAACACTGCTCTTAAGTCTCTGCCTGAGTACAGCCAAAGAACACAAAGAGGCCAACTTGTCAGGTTGGAAATATTGCTCAGTTTGTGCTGACCTGTTTTCCGCCTCACAACTTCTTAGAGCCAAAGGAAGAATCTGGTTTCTTGGTTCTGAGATTTTCCCAACTTTACAGAGGACTTTTTGTCAGCTTGTTGGATTAAAGAGATTCCTGATGTCTATAGGTAAAAAAAAAAAGGAAGAAAGAAAAAGAAAAAAATTGTTTCAGAAATATGTGCCAGGATAAGTAGAGTTCTGTTTCCTTTCCTCCAACCCTGCTTCCTTTTTTCCTTTCTTCCTCCCTTCCTTCTATTCCTTCATCCCTCCCTCCCTCCTTCCTCTCTTTCCCTTCCCTCTCTTCCATCCTTCCATTCCTTCATTCCTCCCTCCTTCCTTCCCTTTCCATTCTTTCCTTCCTTGCTTCTTGCATTCATTCTTTTATAAATTGAGAATAAGAAGCATACATTCCACTGCTTACACTTTGGTAGGGCATAGAGCTAAGGATTTTTTCAAACCCCTCCACACCCATTGCAGGTTTTATCATTGCTGTCTCCTTATCTGCCTCCTCATGTCACCCAGCGTTCCTGTCATCACTGATACTCACATTTATTGAGATGTTGGTATATCCCCAGCCCCATTTATGGAGGTGGCTATGTCAGTATTCTTCCATGCCCTTTGCTTATATTTGAAAATGATAGAGTGATACTAACATATACAATATTTAGAGGAATTTATAACATGCCACAGGTGCTATCTCTTTAACTCCTGAAATTACCTAGAAAGGCAAAAGGTATTGTTCCATTCTTTTACAGATGTGAAATCTGAGAAGTCAAGAAAGATGGAAGATGTACAAAGGAATAGTTCCCCAAAATGATTATTCTCAAATGAAAAAGAAGCTAGTATTTGTATGATATCTTCTACTAATGTGTTAATTTTCATAAAACTGCTATTAGATAGGCACTTAATACTTAATTCATATGACAAGAATACTGAGATTTTAATATTTTGCATAATTTTCTAAAAATCACACTTCTAGCAAGAGAAAAGCTAAGTCTAGTGCTGGCTGGCAAAGTTCCCAGGAATATGCTAACCTCTCTTTCTTGAGGCTGAAGATATCTGAACTTCCATTATGCCATAGGAATGGGTCACCAAGGATACTTTGAATGATCCTTTGTTAATAAGTCAGTAAGCTCACTAGGGATCAGTCCATCTTTCAAGGCTTCTCTTATTTATCTGCACCTCCCATATGTTACCATCCAGCTCCCTCACTTCACATGTCTTAGCCCACCTACAACACATTTATCTCCAGTCATGGCTGAATTCTGGGCTTCCATATCTAAATCTCACTGCCTTCTCCCTAGGATGGCTGACAGAGCTCTCCAACCTACAGTGTTGAAAGAGCTCTCAATTTCCCATTTCAAGCCAGATTCACTCCACTCATTGTGACCACCTTGCTGTGCTCAGTTGCTCCAGCTGAAATATGGTCATCATCAACTTCTGTCATCCTCACACTAGACCCAGTGTATTAGGAAACCCATCTGGCTCCCTTTCAAAATTCATCTACCCCTACTTCCACCCTCCAGTCCAGGCTGGTGTCTCTCTTTCCTGAATGAGAAATTTTTTTTTATCATTGTTAATTTTTTAAATTTTATTTTTAATTGTCAGATAATCACTGCATGTGTGGCTGGCTGGGTGTGACATGACTGTCTGATATCTGTGTATCATGCCTTTTTCACTGCCTGCTCTTGGGTGTTCAAGATGTTCCAGGTCCATCCCCACTGCCCACCAGGGTGTGGCTGTCAGTATGGAAGCCAAAGCCTGCTCAGAGGCTTCCTGTGCTTTTCCACCAGGTGGACTAGCTAACTGTGTGATACATATGGTGTTTCTCTAACTAACCTCCAGCTTTCTGTAGGACCCCTTCTCCTTTCATCCATTGTATTCTGGCCACACTAACCCCCAACCCTAACCCTGATTCTTTGCTCTTCTTTGAATAAAATGAGATAGTCTCACCTCAGAATCTTTATGTTGCCCCTGTCTGATACCCAATCTCCAAATGTTCACCATGGCTTATGTTATGGAAGTTTGTGTTACACATCCTGTCCTCAGAGATTATACAAACCTCCTCATGTGCACCTGTGTGCATATAATAGGAGCATAATAAATGGATACAAGGAATGCGTTAGAATCAAATGGTACATAATTACCAAGTCTGGATAAAGTTGGAATGCCTTTCTATTCTTCCAGAGCTTTCCTCCCTCTCTTCAGTCTGATATGAATATTCAAAGTGACTCATATGCTATTTCCATCACCATAGATCAAGCTCAGGGTTGCCAAAGAAACCACATAAAACCTCACATCATGCAGCCAAGAAAGTAACAACACATGTCATCCAGGATCCATTTGCTGTCGTCTTTGGTTACAAAGTTGGCAGCCATGGGAACATGGAGAATGCTGTTTTTCCCTGGAAGGATCCCGGATCTGGTGGTAAGGGCAGCAAAGGGAAGGGCAGGTTTCTTGGACAAATGCCGAAAGCAAATAGAGGCTGGGCCCTGTGCTGTCTCCCAAGAGTCTCCTTTCTTTTCTTCAAAGCCAAACAACAGAGACGGCAAGTTACCTTCTAGCATCTAAGCTTTGCCTATCCAGCTGCATAAGAAAGACAGCTGTGTTGTGAGTCCCAGACATAATGTACTGAGCGATTGGTCTGAATGTGGATAATTTCCTCCTCTGCTGTTTCTAAATTGATGAGAGACCCATTCATGGCTGGGCTGTTATCTCATTTTGGTCACAATTAATTCATTCTGAGTCACAAGTTTGTAGGTCACCATTTGCAAGGCAACATAAGTGATGACTGGTTTATCACTTTCATTCCTCTAAAATCATAGGTGATATTAATTAAAAATGCACCTGGGTTAGGGATTTAACTCAGTGGTGCAAGCACCTGCCTGGCAAGTATGGAGTTGTGAGTTCAAGCCCCAGTATTGAAAAAAAAATGCATCCAAGGGCAATTGTTTTAAGCATGTGGATTATTTGGCTTTACTTTTAATGCAGACCCTGGAGAGCAAACAACCTGGGTTGAGAGGCCAACTGCCTTGCCAACCCCCTGTGTTGAGTAATTGTGAGAATTTACTGAGGAAGAGTGTGCAAGATGCCTGACAATTATTTGTTTCTATCAAACCTTAAATAATCATTATTTGTTTATTCATTTAGCAAATTTTTACCTATTATCTAGTATTTATGAGGCATGGCTGGGAGCTAAAAACACCACAATAATTAAGACAGAGCCTCTGGCTCAGGGGTTTTATATGCTAGTAATAAATACAGCAAACAACTGAAAATCAGCCATGGGTTATACTCATTTGTTGGAACTCTCCCATCCATTAACCTGAGTCTGCATAGTGATGCAGGCACCGTGGGCCCAAATATACACATATGTGCTTGTGCATATAATTGTTTACAAAGAACCCTTTCCCCCACATGCCTGTCACTCCCTTGAGGAAGAACTCTGTTATTTTGTAGGTTACAATAATATCCTGTATCCTTCCATTCTTTCAATTCATTGTTTTTCAGGACATACTATGGCTGCACACATGGCTGAACATTGGCATGAAAAGGTAATAAATGTCCTTCCTGTCACTGGCTTGTGATTCTGTGATAGACAGACTACAAATCAATTACCACACTGTATATTAATCATTCCCTGGAATGATCATCTACGCTGTGCTATAGAACTTAAAACCTCTATGTGGCCTAAAATAAGTTTTCCCAAGAGTGTAACAGATTTGAACTGGGAAAGGGACAGGAAAGAGTTTCCAGGCAGAGGATGTTTTGTGCACGTGAAGGACATAGGAAATAACTGGATGTGACTGGGCATGAGGGGGCACATGTTTGGTGTAACACAGGACACCCCAAGCAATGCGCTGCAAGTGATATCAAGGCAAAGATCAGTGTCAGAGGCCACTAAGAAAAACCCTAATGGTGGGTAAGTGTTGTGACACTCGTGCCCCAAGAAGGTGCATCTTCTGGCAGAACAAAGAGTGGGAATAGCACGTCAGAGGAGAGGGGTGAGCTGGCAGGAAGAGCTTGGGATGGCAGGAGTGGTCTGCAAGGAGTCCTTGGAGGGAAACAGACGTGTTCTAGTGACTTCCAGTTGTTTGTTCCTGCTAGACAGACTCTTTCTTCCAAGCTCAAACATCATGGTCTAAGGAGGCCTGGAGTAAGCTCCAACACGAAGGAGGCTCTGAGGGCCAGGGCTGTACTATTCCTACCCCGGGACTTCTCTGTCTTCAGAGTGGGAATGGCACGTCAGAGGAGAGGGGTGGGCTGGCAGGAGGAGCTTGGTCAGCAGTGACAGGGCTCCCGTGGCGCTTAGACTAGAAGCACAGGAGTGCTGTGTGCATATGGCCAGGTTGCACAGAAGAAGGACAGACACAGAGCAACTCTGCTGCTGTGTTCCAGAGGTACCAGATTCATGCCTTCTGCCATTGGAAAGACCTTTTCCATGTGCCAAGAGGGAAGGTGTGGTGGGAGACAAAGTGAAGATGCTCTGGGAGGTGAGGTGGAGACCTGAACGATACAGGAAAAGCAACCTCACCAAAAGTTGGGAAGAGCTCACGGGCAACTGGAGACCAGGATGGACGCTAAGAAGCGCCCTGGTCTCATCCCGGCATCTCCTTTACAAGACATGCAGGAGTGGACCAGCCACCCTCCCAACTGCGGTTCCTCTGTCTCTAGAAAACGAGGTAATGACAGATGCTCTCCAAGGACCCTCCTAGCTCTGACATTTTATGGTTTCTCTAAGACATTCAGAAATTATTCTTGAACTGCCTTTGTCAAAAAGCAATAAAATTTAATATAATATTTTAAAATCCACTATTCAAATACTAATGGACTTAAATGACAAGGGTGTTAAAAAGAACTAAATGAAAAGCTTGGGCTTTCTGACCTAATCAATCAACATAAAAGGATGGCAGAAAAGAGTGCAGAGGATGGAATACCGAACATTATCAAGAAAATGGACTTTTGAATTAAGGAGTCAATCAACACGAATGTGCCAGTTGTAAGAGGTCCACCATCAAGAATCAGGTGGCCAAAACAGCCAGGACAAAGACTTGTTTAGAAGCTGGGACAAAACCCAAGGATGAGTGAGCTCAGGGCAGAGTCCAACATGCTGGGATTCCTGTGCTGGAAAGGTGGAGTCCCAGAGAGCACGGCAGACACCTTGGGCTGTGTCTGCAGAGTGAGGCTGTGGGCAGGACAGTTAGGGTTACAGCCTTGCTGCCTGACAGAATAAATAGCTATAGAAACATAATGAAATAAGTAACTTACCATTTTCACACAGCAGGAAGCTGAAAGTTAAAAATACAGGCTTGATAAGGCCTTGCTGACATTAGGGACAGAGGCTTCTGTTCTTGTTAACTATTCTGAGTGTGATTTTCATTCTCAGATCATTTACTTCATAGTGACAAAATGACTGCTTCACTTCCAGCATCACAGTTATATTCCAGGTCAGAATAACAACAGAGGTAAAGAGCAGAAGGTATGTGTGTGAGCTGAGTGTGCCTTCTTTTGCAGAGCTTTCCCAGAGCCCTGAGGACTGATCTTGGTGTGGTGAGTGATGTGCAAGAGAGGCTGGAAAACAAGCTTTGCCATCTGACCACACTGCTTTGGAAAGGGAGAGAGTGACATTATCAAAACTTTACATACCTATTGAAAATATACATAAAATTTGGCAAGAAATATCAATTTTATGAATTCATTTCAAATATTTTTCTAGAGCTTTGCACATTACTTTTTTGAGTGAAGCTTTAAAAATTAGAGACTAATTGTTAACTAATAGCTTTACAAAATGAATAAATACTGACATTCATTTCTACTCAAATAACAAAGCTCTTAAAGTTTCATAATTTTCTTAATATGGTTCTCACATTTTTTGTGTTTAATTCTTAGATATTTAGATTCCATTTAATTATTAGATTATTTAAAATAATTTTTCTAAATTATTTTTAATTATTTTGCTGGTTATAGGAATGCTGTGATTTTATTTATTAATCATATCTATTAAGCTAATTTACTGATAGCCTTTATTAGTTTGAAGAGGTTTACAGTTTGGCTTCCTTAAATTTTTACACACAAATAACCATTATCTGCAGTCATGTGCCTTATTACAATCAAGCATACTAGGGTTTTTCTCATCTGCTACATTGTCTGAGGAATGAAGGGAATACTTGCTAAAATAGCTTACCAGAACCGTGTTAAATTTTGTTAAATGTTTTTTTCAGCTATACTTAACATGATTATTTGGTTGTTTCTTTTTAATTGTGTAATGGGGAGAGTTGTGTTTTTGAAAATTTTCTGACAGTGACAATATTGCATTTCTGTGATGAGTTCTAATTGTAGCTACTTTTTAATATGCTGCCTCATTCACTACTTTGATATTTTGTTTAGCTTTATTATGTGTTTACAAAAGATTTTGACTTGTCTTTCTTTTCCCTTTTAACTATTTTTGTTCATTTTTTTTCTCAGTATTTACCAGGTTCATCAACAAGTTAATGAAATTGGTGTCTTTTGTATGACTTTGAAATCTGTGTAATACAGGGAATATCTAATCATTAACTGTTTATTTAATCATTAAGGCATAATAGTAGCCAAGTTTATGCTTCTGTGTGCTGTGATTTAAATGTTTATGTCCCCCCAAATTCGTATGTTGGAATCCCAGCCTCCAAAATGATGATCTTAGAAGGTAGGGCCTTTTGAAAGTGATTAAGTCATGAAGACAAAATTCTCATACGTGGGATCATGTTCTTATTTTACAGCAGCAGCACAGAATCCTGTTCTGCCTTTCTGCTGTGGGAGGGCACCGTTCGAAGCTGCTGCCGTCTGTCTGCTGGGAAAAAGGCCTCGCCAGACACTGCAGTCTTGCTCATGGCCAGCCTTGCTCACAAGGGAAGGAAAGCTCTCTTGATGGTATTTTGTTGCAGCAGTCTGAAGAGAGGAAGATAAAAGTGGGTGCTGAGCAGTGGGGTGCTGCAGTTAGCCGCAGCAATGAGGACTGGGGCTGGAGGCGTGTAATGGAGAGAAGCTGGTAGAGCTGTCAGTGGCATAAAACGTGCTTGAGGCCGCAGCTCTGAAGAAGAGCAGAGATGCAGTGAAAGCCTCAGTCTCCTTAGGAAACATCCGAGTGGCCGCAAGGACGATGTTGGGAGACATGGACAGCAAGGTGGTTTAGAGCTATATCTTGTGGTTGTGGGGACCTGAAGGCTGAGATCCCGGGTCGGGCGCCAAAAAGCCCTGTGCTGCGCCATCCAGTGGCAGAAAGCAGAAAGGTGAGGACCATTGAGAAGGCCTGAGCTCACTGGTCGTCAACACCACCTCTGGGACTCATCAGAGGGACCCTCACCTCTCAGAGGGGAGCGTGGGGTTGGGCTGTCTATATGGCACCTCCAGGTGATGCATTCAAATCTAGCGCCAGATGGTGCTGTTTTAGTATTGCTGCCCAGAAAGACTAAGACAGTGCCTGTTCAAGAAGTTAACTGAGAGTTTCTCATAATTTTAGGTTTATCACTTCTGCCAATGTTGGTATTTTTAAAGTTTACCTTTAAATTCACTTTATTGATATATAATTTAAAACCAATGAACTTTATTCTAATTGCACATATTTGTGAGTTTTGACAAATGAAAACAGCCTGTAACCACTAGTCTATCAAAACACGAAACATTTGCATCATAAGTTACCTCAAACACTTGGCAGTAAATTTCTCTACTTCTAGCAACTCCTGCATTGATTTTTGCCCCTTTACATTTGTTTTACTTATCATAAAATTTCATATAAATGGAAGTACACTGTATTTGCACTGGATCTTTCTGATAAGAATAATGTTTTGGAGGATCATTTTTGCTTTTATATAGATCATTTTGCTTTTATATAGTTTGTCCATTTTGATTGCTGAGTAATATTCCAGCATATGAATAGAACATAATTTTCTTTCATACATTTGTCTAGAATATTATTTGGGTTATTTTAGTTTGGAGACATCATGACTAAAACTCCAATGAACATTGTGAGTAACATATTTTGATTTCTGTTTAGAAACTACTTAGAAATAGAATTAAAATAGTAGTATATGTTTAACTTTATTAAAACCTCTGAATTGTCTTTCCAGTGTAGGTATATCATTTTACACTCTTGACAGCGGTCTATAAAAGTTATGTTGGCTCTTAACTCTAGACAAAAACTAGCTTTTCACTTTTTTATTTTTGGACAGTGAATATACAGTAGTATAGCACTGTTTCCTTACAATTCCATGTACTAATGACTGAGTGTTTTACAAATATCTATTGATCATCCATATATCTTATTTTGTGATTTGTCTGTTTAAATGTTTTTCTCATTTTTGTATTGTGTTGTCCTTTGATTCTTAAATTGTAGGCATTCTTATATTCTGGATACAAGGTCTTTGCAAATGAAAGGTTTGTAAGTATTCTCTCCTAGTCTGAAGCTTTATTTGATTTTCTTAATGGTATCTTTCTAAGACTAGAAACTTTGTTTTGATTAAATCTTAATCATTTTCAATACTTAGTGCTTTTTGCCCTAAGATCTGTAGCCTATTGTCACAAGGGAACCAATCACACTGGTCTTCTTGTTCTTAAAAAACGCATATTTTATTCTCACCCTGGGAGTCTGAGCTGCTGACTTAGCTACTGGGGCGCTGAACAGGCTCCCCAGCTCTGCACGTCAGCTCCCTTCAGTCCATCAGCTTTTGGCCCAGTGTCACTTCTTCAGACAAACTCCTCCTCCAACTCACCATGCTTTATTTTTCCTATTTCTTTCTAGGAGCTTATATATTTAACCCTTGTATTTAGGTTAATGACCCATTTAAAATTTATTTTCTCATAGGTCTGAGGTAGGCTTCTGATCATTTTGTTTGTAGAATTCAGAGTATCTACACATCATCTGTTGAAAAGATTGTAGAATTGCCTCATCATATTTGTTAAACATTAATTAGCCATGAATATAAGGTTATAATTCTGACCCCTTAAGTCTTTTCCATTGTTTTATAACTTTCACCGTACTCCAGTATCAGACTATCCTGATTACAATAGCTTTATAAAATTGTTTTTATAATTGGAAAATGTTTGTTCTTTTTGCTCAAAATTGCTTTGGTTACAAGCAATTGTAACCAAAGGTCTGGTGTCCTTTACATTTCTATACACATTTTCAAATCAGCTTCTCAATTTCTGCAACAGCAACTCAAAAGTTGGTTGGGATTTTCCTTGGCATTGCTTTGACTTTTTAGATATATTTGAAGAGAATTGCTATCATAACAAGATTGAAGCTGCTGATCTATGAACATGGAATACTTTCATTTTACTTTTCTCATCAGTTATAATTGGTTGTGGGTAAGCCTGACACAGTTTTTATAAAGCGTAGCCTTGAATACTGTTATTTGTGCTACTTTGCAAATAAATTATTTTCTTCAAATTAATTTTCAGATTGTTGATTGCTGATATATAGAAACAAAATTTTGCATACTTCTCTTGTGTCCTGCAATGGTGCCTAATTTATTTATCAATGTTTGAAGATTTCTTATTATTTTCTATTTACAGGAGCATGATCTATGAATAAAGCAAGTATATGATTCTCTTTTCAAACTGAACACCTCCATTTTATATATTTATTATGTAGGTATGTGTATGTTCAGGCATTGCCTTTTGGGGCTCGGTAGAAATTCCACTACAACATCGAAGTGGTGAAAAGAGGCTCCTTGCCTTGTGTATGAATTTCAAAAGAATACACTCAGTTTTTATGTAACATAGATGACTTACTTGTCATTTGAGATTTTTCATTTCACTTTTTAAATTTACTGACCAATTGACTGATTGCCGTACTGGAGATCAAACCCAGTGCTTCTCGCATGCCAGATGAGTGCTGTGCCTCTGAGATGCACTCCCTGCACCATCACCCCTCATTAGAATTCAATCTTTTATATCATTACAAGACAGGAAGCCTCACCAAAAGTGAAAAGTCTGAGCTTGATTCTCTTCCTGTCTGGTTCTGCAAAACTGTCTTCGACATCAAGCAATTTGCTTGGGCACCTTCTGTACCTGGTCCAGCTTCATAAGTAGAAGCCATTCTAATCCACGCTTCATCAGATAGTGGAGAGACCAGATCTTCCTCCCTTGGAGCAGACACAGTAGGAAAGCTTGTGATAGTGCCAGGCCTTTCAGATACATGGGCAAGCATTAAGGGACAGAACACTGACAAGCAGGAGAAGGAAGCAGGAGAAGGATTGGTCAGTACTTCTGCGCAACCCATAAGACAACTTCTGGGTCATTTGGGAGTGATTTTACCCGCTACTGAAAACTTCTGGGGTAGCTGCTGATATTGACATTATTACTGCTGTTAACCTTATCACTACTATTCTGTGTTCAGACGGTACTTTGTTCATGCAAAAGGACTTGAACCTAGTATTTTTTCTAATAATATCCTGCTAGGATAAAAATCCACTGTGAAGATAACCAGTGACAACAACATATGACTTGACAAGTATGGCTAAGTCTCTCCTGTCTGTTGCTCCCAGCCATAGAGGTCACTACTGACCTGGGGGACTGCAGGAAGAAGCCAGAAGGCTGCAGCTCAGGGCTGGGCTGGCCCCTCCTTCTTCTGTCCCCAGCTGTATGATGACAAAGCTGTCACTAGTTGGGGCTTTCATATCCCACTTGCCAGGACCTTCTGCTGTGCTGAGAGACGGAGATCACTGCTGTCAGCTTCAGAAAGCGGGGGTGTGGGGAGTCCAGGGAGTAGGCTTCTGCTCAGCCTCTTCCTTGATGTTCTTCCCTGTAAGAAATTTCAGGAAGGCTGCTCTGGGAGTCTCCACAGTTCCCTCAACAATGAAAAGGAGATCACCTCAAGAGTACTACATTCTCTGGTGTCAGCTCCTTTGGCCCCTTGCCAGAAAGCTGCAGTTTATTGGAGGTGGATTTGTGAAGTGGGTTCTGCCAGGGAGAGACGTGCACAAGAGAAATTGAGACAGCAAATTCTCAGGGGGTCGTCTTTGGCAAAGTCTGCTGTTGAGGCCTCTTGCTGCTTGTGCTCGTAGCTGCCGACAACCGAGAGTGCCATCTGCAAACTGTGATTCATAAACGCGCTGTCAGGCCACCATCCGCCTAGACATCATAAAGTAACAAGAAGCCGCATTGTAATCAAGGGGTTAGCTTTGCAACTACCAATTAAATGCATCTAATTTATTTCTCTTACAGCTGAGGCTTTATTTATTAGTAAACAGCTGCATTTGTTACACTTTTTAGATCAAATGTGCCAACTGGCACTTTGGATGAGCCATTAATCCTAAATCATCTGTGTACTTCAGAGGTCCTGGATATATAGGTCTACATGTATGAAGAGGTTATTAAAAGCTAAAACCTTGCCTTGCCAGTCAGCTGGAGGGTGTAGCTTGGGTGTAAGTCTGGGTGAGTTAATGTGACATGAAGGATGTGGAGTGTCACTGAGTTTTTGGTAAGATTTTGCATGTGACTTTATTTTCCCCTTCTCTCCAAGACATGTAGATAGATGTGTAACTTAATTTTCTGCAACTGAATGTTGCTGCATTCTTGTCAAAATCTAATTAGGTTGATACTGCCAGAAACATATTATAGGGTTGCCTGTATTTAATTGGGGCTGGGAGTAGGTGGAATAGAGGGAAAATGTGTGCTCCTTCACCACCTGAACTTCTGCAGACCTTGCTAACTGGCATGTGCTCCCAAGGCTGGAGTTCTACCATTTTGGCCAAACTGATTCCAGTACATATACACACACACATGCACATACACACACACACACACACACACACACACACACACACACACACTTTATTTTACTTAAAAATGTCCTTGACATACAATAAGAGCCAGCCAAGCCCATTTGTTTGTTTCCTTGATACCTAGGAAAAGGAGATTCCAGAAAATCATGGCCAGGAAAGAAGCTTCATCAAGCAAAAGCTCAACATTCTGTTGGCTCACTTTTCCAAGGAATTGACTCAATAAAAGATTGTTGAAAACTCATCTATACCCACTGATTCTAGAAATAATGTCCAGTTTCATTATTTTTCCAACCCAGTGGACTCTCACTGTGGTAAGTCACAGGGGATGTGTTCATTTCTAGTGAAAACTGGGCATCCTTCTGAGCACATTGCTCTCTCTCTTGTGGGAGGTAATTGTAAGTACAATTTACTCAGAGAAGTATAAATGACAGACTTTGGCTACTTCAAACTCAATTAAGTTAGAAGCTCTCTATAAGGTGACATTGCATTTATGGTTGCTTCTATTGTGTGTGTGGGTGATGGCTGCTGACATACATCTGCAAACCAATATTCTATTACGGCACTTTTGTATTAACAGACATTGATTAAAATGATAAGACTTATTTGCTTCTTATTTTTATTTTTATTCATAAGCATTTATTTTATTCATAAGCATTGACAGTCTGTGAATGCTGTGTAACTTGTATAGTAATTGAGTGTTTAATTCAGTAAAAAACTGAAGACAGAATATGGAGAAAGATGATACTTCAAAAGACAAACAACCAATTTATAATTAGTTTTTACATGGCTCATTTTTTTTCTTGTGCTACAAAACAAATGTACATATAGTCTCTTAAGCAACATGGATAGTTAACTTGCTAGGGACTACCAAACGTGAAGTGTGTTCTGTCGTTTACAAAGTTGATTCATAATAGAAATGTAGGATTTGAGCAAGTCTCTATGGATTTAAATTCTTGTTCCATCCAGTTCTAATGGTGGAACTTCTGGTAAGTTATGTAACTATCCTCAGCCTTAGTTTTTTCATTGTAAGACATGGCTAATTTCCTATTTTAAAGGGTTATTGCAGGAATTAAATTGAATCTTGTAAAGTGGTTAGCCCAGTATCTAGGACATATAAACCATGAATAAATGTTACATTTTGAAAAGAAGCCAGTGTCTATGGAAACAATAACTCAGAGTTACCAACACTCCACTGGGCCTCGTCTTCTAAATAATATGTATTCAGGTGCATGCTGGTATCATGCAGGTGACTCACCTGGACACATTCCCTGCACAGCATGTACCATAGCAGGCCAGCTTGTGCTCCTCTCTTCCCAAGCTCATGCTCAACACAGTCATGTTCAGCAGCTCAGAACACAGACAGCTGTGAATCAGCCATGGTGGAAGCACTCACACCATTGAAGTCAGAAATGCTATAATGCAGGCTCCTACCCCACACTGGTATTAAATATTGATCAGCTCATCCTTTCTGTAAAGAACAAAGTGCATGCTTGGAATCAAGCCGCTGAACAACAGTGGATAAAATCCATGCAATGTCTCACTACAATTAGACTTTGATGTCCTTATTCACATCTTTGTTCATTTGTACATGCAACTAACACATGCCATTATTTAGTTTTTTATTTGACACCATACCAGAAGTGATTTAAGGAAGTAGGCAAAAAGAAAGAAGATGTAACATTGGATTGACAAGAATACTCAGTGACTATAACACCGTCTGAGATTGTTGCTAAAGAAAAAAGGAGCCCAGCGTAGACTCAGTTTCTCTCTTACAAACTCCTGTTTTTAATGAACTCCTTGAATCATCAAAGAATATAGTAATTTAAACTTCAATCTCATTGCTTCCTTTGACAGCTTAGTAAGGATATAATTAGTCATGGTCTAAAAATCAGAATATTAGCAATGAATGAGACTCAGGTACCATAAGATCCTGGTGGTCCCAGACATGTCAGTAACAGGATGAGATTTCAGATGGTCTGCTTATCCCTAGGAGGCCAAGCAGTTTAGAGAGGGCAGCTCCTATTGTTGAACTTGCTGCTGTTTCTCTAGCCTTGCCCTTTAGTGAAGAAGTGAGTTCTGTCCATTAAGGTGTTTGGGACATTGGAGAGCAAGTCCGACCTCCACTTCCTCTACTCCAGGCTTGAAGAGCAGCTGTTTACTTAAACCAACCAGAAAGCATCAGAGAACCAAGCTCAGCTTCCTGCAGAAGGAACCGCAGGAGATCATGTCCCTGTGGTTAAGCCAGGAGTTGGAAATATTTATGTCCAGCAAATAACAGCATTGCATTTTGAACAGTCCTTTAAGCTAATGATTGATAGTATGAACATTGATTTGTCATTTGCTAGATGTCAGGCATTGATTAGTCATTTGCTAGATGTCAGGTATTTTATCAGGCACTTAATCCTCATGAATTCTGTGTCATTGTTACCACTTGAAGTCCCATTTTATAGATGACTAGGATTTGGCAGGTTGAGAAGCTTCTCTAAGGTTTGAAAGGAGGTGGTTCAGAGTGACTTCAAATCTCATGCTTCAAAATGCCCTAAAAGTGAACTGCTAAGATTGACAGATTTGGAGGATGAGAAATAACTGTCGCATTTGGGGCATATACCTAAAGCATAAAGCTGGCAAGACAGAAATGAGATAGGATATTGGGATCAAATGAGAGTGCTGGGCAAGAGACCTGCTTTTATGGGCTACAGGGAAAAGACACATATGTAAATCAATTGCACTTGAAGAAGCCAAATTTGGTTGAGCAGTTTGTGGCCGAATTCCTAGAAGTTAAGTGACTTTCTTAGGATCATATAGCCAATTATCAGTTCACACCTAGCTGTTTATCAACTATATCATAATTTAGGGAAGCGTCACCTTGAGATTATTGTAATAACAGTAAAGTATATTGACATCAATAAAAACTTAAATTGAACTCTAAAGAAAATTAATTTTGTGAACTGTACAAAGCCAAATAATTGAAAAAATCATATGTGCCATTGGGATATGGATTCAAGTATCTGGTACTGTATAATTTTGAAGTCTAGAGCATGGATACCAATGTTTATGATTCTTTTCATTTTGAATTACATTTTTTGTTTTTATCTATGTTACTTATCTTAGAATCACAATAGGATTGGAAAAAGATGATGGAAGAGATACCCTTCTGGTGGCCCCCACTAAATGTCAGAGGAGAGGTAGAACTTCCCTTGGCTACAATCAACCTTTTTCTACTCTCAAAACTTGAATCAGCCTAGTCAGGGAGCAAACTGAATACCACACATGCAGCATACATTCAAGAACACTAAAACTGCAGGTGTTTGTAAACCTTCTGTTTCTTTTCAAGAGCCCCATGTTCTTCATGGTGTTTGGTGACCAGGTTACAGGTACAGATAAAACAAGAAGTATCCTCCTTTTTTTGTACTCCTTCCCCAGCCTGCTATCCTGCTGAGAAAACATATTGTCCTCATTCACTACTCTTTCAGTTTGATGGGGCAGATGTGAATACATTTTATGAAACCCAGCAGATTATTCCCTCTTCTCATCTCATCATTCAATAATTATCATCAAGTCTCTGAAAATCTACAGTGCCAGCAATATTGTTCCAATAAGTAAAGTCATACTTCTGAAACAGATGGGGATGATGTTTCTTTGCCACTGGGTGAAATTGCTTTAAAAAGCATCGGCAGCAAACATGGGGAGGGGAGAGAGGTGATGAGGCCTTGGTGCTGGAAGCCTGGCTCCACGTGATATTCACGTTCAGAAAACCCAATATTGCATTTGCTTCATTGCAGGATTTTGTCCATCAGCTCGTTGGAGTCTATTAACTTAATTGTTCTTTATTAGCAAATGGTCATTCACCAGAGCAGCAAAGCAAGCTCAAAGGCTAAACACTTTGGTAAATGCAGTACCCTTTTCCATACCACTGCTTTTCTGCACCTACTGGGAGTGGACATGCATGTGTACATGTAAATGCACACATATACACATGACCACACACACACAATGCTTAATCAAATGCATTTACACATAGGAAATACAGCAAAAATCAATATATAAAGTTAACAACCGGTGGGGCAAGTGCTTGTCTTTACAAGTATATCTCACTATAACAGCATATGATATTTCTCTTAAAAATATGTCTTGCCTCTGGTAAAAATATTCTTCCTCTATGAAGTCAGCTAACATTTTAGCTGGGGAAATAATTACAATAATATTATGGCATCTTTTGCAGGGAGATTCTCTTTTAAAATAAAATGCATTTTTTCTGAATTTTTCTTATTAATTCTTACTCATCTTTCTAAACTTCAGAAGGGATGATTTCCTTTGTCTTTTTGTACATTGACCTCTCTTGCTCTTCTTTCTTGGCCCCCAACATACATACCCCTCTTCTTAGGTGACATTATCCTACTCACCAAACCTGTAACTTTAACAGAAGGTGACAGGGTGACCTTGACGGCAGATGTTCTTGTGGCAACAGATGGCACTGGCAAACCCGAGAAGCTGCTGTATGCTGTCTCCGGGCCACCTGTGCCTGGTCAGACTGAGCCCATCAATTATCCCTGTGGCCTGTCCCCATACAGCCATCAGATGGGTTGGCCCAGAGGGTCTGCTGTGTGCGTGACAATGTCTCAGGGGCCTAGGAGGCAGTCAGGTGAGAAACCCTTCCTCCACCCTCTTCAGGCACAGCCTCCTCACCCTACTCACTCATATATATTTAAGGATTTCAGTGAGTCAGAAAGATTAAACTGCTTATACCAGTGAGAGTTCACCAGTGACCTTTAAAAAAAGCTGGCCGTAGTGTGGGTTACAGCAGTACAAGGACAGCCCTGTGGTGTGCACAGCCCTGGAGGGTCACCACATCAGGGAGCTGTTCTAGGAACAGACATATATGTGCCACATCATCTTTGCTTCTATTTCTACTCTGAATTCTTTTAAATCTGAATCCTATCTTTCTTTTAAACTCCTGTTTGGCTCTCTGTGTGCCAAACAAGAAGGAAATAAAGACAATCAGAGGGAGGAAAAATTAATAATAAGAATGACTATGATTTTCTGTTATACTTCTAAGAGGTATTTTGTTAAAGATTTTGCAGTCATGATCCTTAAACATCTTAATAAACTTAACACTGAGAGACTATTCTCATTTCAGAGTTGAGAATATCGAGGCTCAGGGAGATACAGTTACACAATGGAAGTCCCTCGGTCGGCAAGCAAGGCAGCCAAGACTTGGATGCCAGGTGACGCATTTGGGCTGAGAGCAGTGTTTCGATCAACCAGGAAGACATCATGATTTGCTTGGGTAGAAATATAGAATGTCAGGAGCTGTTTCAGGCCCCAGGTCACATTCTAAACAGGCATCTGGCTTGCCTTTTACATTCCTAGGTACCATAATTATATAATTTATTAACAAAGCAGTAGGTGATCTCCAGCAAGGAAGTCAAACAAGACTGTAACCTTTTATTATTTTTCATTAGTACAACAGAGTAGTTAAAGTCAGAGCAGTTTGGCCTCTCTCTACACGAAGAAAGCTAGAGTACTGTATGAAATCATCAGTAGACTTTAATCCAGATGGTGGTGTCATTTCTAAGAAATAGCATATGTTAGCTATTATGATACTTAAATGTAATGGTTTTATATCTCTCCAGTGGGCAAAGAAACATACAACAGGTTTTACTCTAGGAAAAATTTTTAATGGTATTCAAATCCTTCAAAAATAGAGCATTTTCACAAAGAAATTCAATGACAGAACTTGGTTTAATAATGAAGGAACATAAATTTCTGCCTTGTTCTATGCAATAATAGGACAGCATCTGGATTTACTGTTCCCTGAGTCTGCTATTTTACATAATGTTGCTGAATGGGGGACCATTACATGCTTTTTTGATTTTAGAAAAATTGCCTTAAAAGTTATTTACACTCATTTTATAACAAAGAGAGCAATATAACTAATTTCATTCTTAGTGTGAATAGCCATGAGTCATTTCCTAAGAAATTATTTTAATTAACCAGGGAAAGAAAGTTGTAATAAATCTTGAAAGTGGACTATTTCTAAGTGGGGTTAAAAACATCGTACTTAAAACTGCCATCAAATAAATCACAAACCCTAAATTATTGTTAAGGGAAGAAATTTTTCTGATTTTGAAATGTTCTGACAATAGGGTAGAAAGAAGGGAAGAATGTGAAGCAGAATTAGGTTAGCTTGAACACAGAAAAATGAGTTGTACAGTCAGGAAACCATGGTAATTCACCTACCTAGCTGCAGATTTCATAAGTACTCTTAATTTCTCTGTGACTTCCTTCCTTTTTTCAGTTAGAGGTGTTGGCAGCTGCTGAAACAGTTCACAAACATTTCTAGTTCTCCCCCACTACAGTCTCCTATTCTGTGCAGCTAAATGTTACCCTATCACTTGCTTCGGCCAGGGAACGTGGAAGGAAAATGCAGGACAGAGCCCAGACTCCAGGTTATGGGCTTGTCTCACTGTTTCTCTGTTGTTAGGGTCACTGAAGGACAGCACCAGATGGAGTCAGTCAGTGTGAATACCTGGCTCAGGATGGCCAGTCTTCTTGCTGACTCCTGTGTCTCAGTGGCACTAGCAAGATATAAACTTAAATTGTTGATCCACTGAGATTTTGATGTTTATTTTTGTTACTTCAGCATAGATCAACCCACGTAATAGAGGAGCAGGTGCATCCATAGAGATTTTTAATCTGTAAAAACTAATGATTATCTAGAACTACTGAATCAGAATCTTCTGTTATCAACTACAGATTTGTTTGTTCTTAAGAAGTTTCTGTGTTCCTTGTGTAGGATCCACTTGGGATTTCATGTGTGAGTGGGAAAGTATAATAAAGACGCTTGGATATGGAATTCATGTGCATAAAGGATAAGGATAATAAAATCTTACAACTGCATATTGTGTTTCCATTCACACAGCACTTTTGCACTGCTCGTGTTGATAAATGACAGGTAAATTATCCTATGTGACCAAAATATCTATCAATGCATTGAGGATTTGCACTAATCTGCTGAGAAGCTCCCCATCTCACTACCCACTGCACTACCTTTTACTTTCTCTAATATTCATTATGGGAACCTCAAGACTTCTTTTGCTTCCAAAGTATAGTGATTGACATCTTGAAAACTGAACAATTGAACAAATACTAATTTGTGGTATCTTCAATACCATAATGAGGGTTCCTGAATTTAGTCCTGGCTTGCAGGCAGAATACTTTATTTAATCTGTTAAATTAAAATGTGCTTGTTAGATCTTTGCCTTTTACAAAATCTTCTGCAGCTATCACTATATTGCTAGCATACGTGATATCCCAGCATCAACAATTCCTGCTGTTAGGATTAACATAAAGGTTCAGGTCAGTGGAACTCTGCCTTGAAACCTTGACACCTTCACTTAAGAGCTGTTCTGTCTTGGAGTAGGATATGTAATGTCCCTAAATCTCTCCTTCAGTTTGAAAATGGGCCTAATGAGGGGATTTCCCTTACACAATCTCTGTCAGGATTAAGTGAGGTGATCAGTATACTGTTTTCAAACAAAGAAAGAATGAGAAGAGTGACTGAAGGTGTGGCTCAGTGGGAGAGCACTTCCTCAGCATGCACAAGCACTGGCTCTGACAACACTGAAAAGGAAAAAAAGATAGAGGAGGAAAGAAAGGAGAAGGAAAAAAAGGGAAGAATTTGAATTAATTTAGGTGTTCTAATACCTTACTGAACAATCTCCCAGAGCCTCTAGAAAGTAAAACTCATTGTGACTTTATGAAATATCTTGACCGTGGCTGGTACAGTGGTCAAAAAGGCTTGGGGAAGTCTTTTGGGAGAAAGCAATGCATCCATTGCATCCTTTGTTTAGGAAAATAACCGATAACCGGAGAGAGTAAACAGGAGTTAGAACTACCTGGGACTGGCACCAAGGGGCATTTTCCACAAAATTACAGGCAGAAGAGGTTCAGAGAGGAGTTAGTTTGCACAGGACTAGGCTACTGAGGTCCTGGAGGTGAGGGTCAGATAAGCGGAGAACATGGCTGGGCCAGGTTTGCTGTTTGTTTGTTTGTTTGTTTGAGGTGCTGTAAATGAGATTTGTGCATGCTAAGTGCTGTACCACTTGAGCTACTCTCCAGCTATACAGGACTGGATTTGAAAAGGCTTTCCTCATGGTGGCAGGAACTTGAAGTTTCATGCTTTTGGCAATAGGAACCCCAGGAGAGGACACATGACACTTGCAGTGATGGAAAGGGGAAAGCAGCAGCATCATGAACAGACTTCATATAAACCTATCAGCAGCATTAAAGGGAAATTGGCAAGGCGCAGTGAAGCCTCCTAGGGTTAGTGAAAGAAGAATGTCAAATGCCACTTTGGTTTAAGGAACAAAAGAGAAAGGACCTAGGAGAATCTGTTGCAAGCTCCATCTGAAGATATAGATGAAGGCAACTCAACAGAAGTCATGGAGAGAGATGATCAGTGATCAGGAAAGTGACCTGGTACAACCTGGATTTTAGAATAGTCACCTAGTAATTATGGAAAATGTTTCAGAGGAGACTGAAGCCCTTGGAAGCAAGAGCTAAGTGGACAGCCACACAGGCAATGAGGAAAGGCTAAACCATATGCTGTATTACACTATGACAGAAAGCATAGGTTTACAGAACTCTTTGGATGTTGATATTGGTGGGACTTGATGACTGGAATGGCTTGTAGGTGACAAAGAATTGCCCCATATGTTTAGCTTGGAAGATACAGTGTCAAGTGATGTAAATAATTTAACACTGCAAATATAGGAAAAATGTTAGTGGGAGAACAAAGAAATTTGAAAAGCCTAAGGAATATTACTGTGGAGATCTGCTATAAGCTGTTGAACTCTGACCCCAAATGAAAATAACCAAGGCTAGACAGACAAGTTTGCACTATGAAATTATAAAAGTGAGTGGCATTGCCTAGAGAAGCTGTTAGGTTTTTGACTTTTCCTTGCTGATCTTCTAAGTATCCAGCAAGAGGGTCTCCTTTAAAGAATTGTTTTGGCCTGTTGCAGGAACAGAAAAAAAATTAATTTTCTAGGCCTCTGGACCTGTCAAGATCTGCTAGTATCAATATCAATATCAATCTTTAATATGATTTATTGCCCTTTAAAATCAGAATTGATGATTTTGTATGGACCCAGGATACATGAGGCAGATACCAGTTAAAGTCTGTCTTCTTTACTTGTTGGGTCTTAAGATTCATAAGACTCTTCCCCTAGATCTTCAATGAAGAGCTGACAAAAGTTCTGAGCATAAAGAGCAGCTGCAGAGCCCTCTGGAAAGAGCAGTTGGATTTCTTGTCTCTTTTCCCACTCTTCCTTTCCCCATGCCTCCTCAGCTCTTCCCCACCTCTAAGACATGAAAAAGGGATGCATGGTTTGCTCAGAGCTTTGCTGTAGATGATTTCTTATGGGCACCCTGAGAAGCAAGCTGGTAAGAAGTATGTAGATATTGATTGATACAAATGTACTTATGTATTTTAGGGTTGTATGCATGTATACTAGATCATGTGTACCATGCACATGCACATGTTAGTATGCGAATATACAGATATGTGTATTTATAGGCACTAAAGTATGGATATCTATGTTAATGTATGCCAGTGTGTAGGGTGTGCAAAAGTACAGGTACATTTATGTATGTGAATGTGTGTTTTTGCCTACAAGAACAGCAAGAGAAAAATGTGCCTTTTCTTCTGTGATAATTAGGAGACAGCAAAGGGTTAAAGCAATCACTTTGTGAACGATTTTCCAAAAAAGCTGCACCCTAAATTAATTTTGGCTGGTAATCTACATCGGGTTAAATAACTCCTCATTATTCTGTAACACAGCTGAGGCATCTCCAAATGTTTATCTTGTTTTGTAACTGGTACCTTCTGGTATATTCTAGTGCCAGCATTCCCAGCTCCTGCTATATTTCATTCTCACTATTTTTGGATCAGAGCTGCTGGTTCCAGGTGATTTAATAAATTGCTTTTTTTGGGAGGGTGTTCCTTTTAACTTACCCATCTGCTCAACACATGCGTAACTTGCAATCTGTCGGTAGTTTGCAGAAAGACAAACTGTCAGAGCTGCACGCATTTGACAACTTTGTTCCCAATTAGATTAGTGGTAATTTTAACAGATTTCAGGGCAATGAAGAAGGGGATGGCATGTTATTAAAGAATCAGTTCTGACAGACCCGAACACATACAATTTCATTGTAAATTCTTTTAAATGCTTTAATTAAAACTAGAGAAAGATTTACTCTTTAAAGTGGTAAAGTGATAGCAAGACAAATTTAAAAGGAAAGTGAGTAACCAAGGTTTCTAAAAGGTTTATGTTGTGCACAGTAGCCCAGCAGTCACGATGACTATAATCTATGATGGTAATGTGGAGGCCGAGTTAATTATTCATTGCTTCCTCTCTGTAGCAGATGTGATTCAATACACGAGGTACAGTATTCAGAGCTGGAACACTCTCTGTGAAAATCAGCTCAGGCTTCTTTGGAGCCATCAGGAAATTGCCAGAATCTGTTTAACACGTTAAATATAATCATAAGAACCCCCCCCCCTTTTTTTGGCTCTTTGTTTTTCCTATGTTTCTGTGCAGCTGCTTCTCTCTTCCACTAACCCCCATCCTGAGCCTGTTCCACACCCCACCCCCAGCCTCCTATCCCTCAGCATGTGCACAGATGCATACAAGTGACTAGGTTAACTAAATCAGGAAGCTCTGGACCTCTGGTCACTCTGCGCGCACATAGTTCCCTAGAAAATGCCCCATCTATAATTTAAATGTGTTGCGATAGTCACAATTCATGAGTGCAGGACAGCATTAAGAGAATGTCTGGCATTGTGCGAGGGAGTCTCTAAAACCAAGGACATGTATAGGTGGGGAAATTTCTCTAGTGAATCTGACAGTGTCCTTGATTTATTCAGCCATAAATCTAACCATTGGTTTAGTGCTTTCCATTTGTTCTTAGACAACATTGGGCATTTTATTATTGAAATCACCAATACATTAATTCAGGTTTAATATTCCCTGAACATAATTACATAAAATTCTTCTACATGCACATTTCTTAGTCACTTGGGAGGGGTTCAGCATTTTATATATGGACCTATTGAGTTGAAAGCTGTCTGCTCTTTTAGAATTATAGAATTTGCTTGACAAAGAGAGTTATTACTATACTATGTGTAGGTATCCCTAATTTTTCAAAATGTTTTTAAGTAAGTTATTGCATTGTGTCTTTAAAGTCACCTTTCAGGTCCATTGTAACTATGCTTGAATTGGTTTAAAATCAGGCTGAGATGGTTAGGATTCCATATCTGAAGCAAACTGAATTTTACTTTATTTCTTTGTTAACATTACACAAAGTACATGCATCCACATTTTGCAAGGGAGGAAATTAGTAACTGCTTTTCTGAAGAATCAATGCACAATCACTTTGTAGGACTATTAGACCCACACACAGTGAACAGTCAGAAATGAAGTTTTGGGATGATATAAGATGCTAGAATGCTGAGTCAAGTCCAATATCCTGCAAGCTCAGCTCCTTTTATTTCAGAGAACATTCCATTAAACCCTTGCTCTGAAATTTAGACTCTGTACTGTAGGACAGAAGTGTTTTCTTCTTTGTGTTTTGGTTTTCATTTTTCTTTTTGTAATAGAAGACTCCATCACCAGTCTCTGACAGGAATTTATCACCAACCTTCCCAGGTGAATGACTCTGCAAGCTCTTTTATCATCCTATGCCTCAGACCTCTCACCTGGTATAGAATAACAAATAGCTGCACTTCAGAGTCTTTGAAAATTAAGTAAGACAATACATGTCAAATGTCAAGCATGTAGTTGATTCACTGCAAATACAATTCTTTTTCATCCCTCTACCCTCATGTCACACAATTCTGGGTTTTTGTATTTGCTTTTCCTTGTACCTTGTGGCTAAGAAGATACAGAAAAGAATTTTTTAAAAGTTTTAAAGGAATAGGTATTTGTCCATCACCTCTTGAAGGTGAAAAATCTCAGCCTGGTGTTTATAACCTCTGGGGCATTTTCAGGATAACTTGAAGCAAAAAGACAATTAGGGCTTGCATGTACTGCAGGCAATCCTTGTATTACTAGTATAGTAAGAAAATTGAGGATGTTAAAAGCACCATATTTTAAATTTATTTATCATATAATTTGCCCCAAACCTTTATCCTGCTTCCATCACTGTCCTCACTGTTGTTCTTCATGCAAGGTGGCATCACACACTGAGAGCCTGACACTATTGGGGTCCATACCATTCACCTCAAAACACCTGCTATCTGAAACAATGTGACCTTGCAACCTTGAAGGTCTCCAAACTGGTATCTGATGAAAGCAGCTGCCTTGGTGTCTTAGCCAGTTCTCCTATGGATAACCTGAAACTAAACTCTTCTTATCCAATAGCTTTGGGCTTTGGACCTCCAAAGCCCCTCCTTTTTGCATCTACAAAGCTTTAAACTGAGAAACTCTGCTGCAGATAACAGTGATGATAAAGTGTGTTAAATCTTCCGTGGATTTCTCCTGGGAATTCTCCAGTGGAAGTTGTCCTGGAATCAAGCCACTGTGGGGGGAGGTTTTGAAGGTGACGTGCTGTGGAGTCTTCTCCAGAAAGAAAAGGGAACAGAAATATAAAATCCAATAACTATTCAGTCCCCTGTGGATGGCAGCATGTGGATAGGAAGTAGCCCTTTATTGCAGCAAAAGAGTTTTAATATCACAAGACAGAATATGATAGATTTCCCTAAAATCAAGAAGATTAAAATTCTTGAGTAGAACTATAAAATCAATTAAGTATACTGTGTATGTGTGTATAAGTGAATCTCCATTCAGTTTAATTTACTGACATGTGCAGAGCATTTTCTATGTTTTAGGCACCAAACTATACACTAGACATCAGGCAAAAAAAATGTGGGTATACATAAACATGTGAAGACAAAAACAAACAGGACAAATAATTACTTAAATACAACAGCAGGCACCTATGGTACAATATGAACAGAAGATTATGGAATAACTAATTATTGTAGATTACAGGAAATCATTTTGATAGAGTGGGATAAAAAGATGCATCTTAAAGAGTTACCAAGAATTTTCAAAGTGGCTGGAGGAAACAGAGGTTTGAGAAACATTAGGCTGCATATTCTAAAAAAGAGATTTGAGCAAAGATAACAAACCTCACGGCCTATTTAGAGGACCCTCAGTGATACGATGGGATGAAATGGGCAGTGGAAACCAGCCAGTGGCAAGTTTGTATTGCCTGAGGTGCACTAAAGCAGCTTGCAGAATTTATAACACAGTGGATTAGATAGGAGGTCGCCAGGCTGCACATAATGGAATACCTAATTAATTGTGGTTTAAACAATATGGATTTACTGTCTTCTACAACAAAAGTTAGGGGCAGGCAGTTTGGAATTAGTTAATTCAGCAGGGCAATGATGTCTAGGTTTGGGTGCAGTTTTTCTCTGATTCTCTTGGATTTTATTAAAGAACACCAGGAGACTGCACAGATGTAAGCCTCCCAGTCTGATATGAGCTAGGAAAAGCCCAGGAGTCTCTCACTGTGGAGGACAGTCTCACACCTGGTTCCAGGGCAGACTTCCACAGGATTGTTGATGGAATTGGTTCCCATCCTCTGTATGAATAAATAACTTCCAAAAAACTGGCAGGTTTGGGGTAAATAGTCTGCAGAGGGACAACATCTGGACAGCTGCATGTTTCTACAGTAAGAAAGAATAGAGCTGACTAAATAGCATCTATAATATTTTAAATCTACTGAAATGTAAAATCTTCTAAGAAAGTAAATTTTACTCTTTATCAATGGATTTCAATGTAGAATTCTGAAATCTCCCCACTCAGTTATGCAGTCTTTCTCTTCAAGGGGATTCGTTGAATGCATGATAAAACGACCTGGATGAAGAATCAAAGCATCCAGAGGAACCAGAGATGTTGGTTTACAATGGAGTGGAGAAGACAAGGCAGGTGTGGGCTTTCCATCCACAGAGTGGAAAGTGGCATAAAGAAAATACAGCTGTGTGGCAGCTCACGAAACCTGACTATGGGCATCCTGCTGTTGCTCTGTCAGGAGTCTGAAATTTTTCATTGTGGAAGAATTTACACCATAGAAATTGACAAGTGCTATACAAATCAGGGCTTTAATTTATTTTTTCCTTCGAAGAGCTAGTATTTGAATATTTAATAGAAATAATGCTAATAGGGCTAAGGGCATGCTTTTTAGGAAAAAAATCAATTATTTTAAACTTATCTCCTTAATCTAAACAAAATCAGCAAACATCTGGACAAAGCCAATTTTTAATTGAGTGATTATACATTTATAAATATACTATACATTTTTCTTCTGCTCCTTTGTCTCTGTACTTCTGTATATATTATTCAGGTTGTGCTAAACATGAAGAGGGCAAGTTGTGAAAATCTCTAGGAAAATCATTGCGAGATGGTATATTCTCTCCAGGTTTCCTACTCAATTTGGCAAAACAAGCATCCTGTATTTCAGAAAGTGTATTGCTATAGAGAAGTTTTCCATCCTTTCAACTGCTTCTATATTTACTCTATCTTCTACATACAGTCTCAAATTGAAAATTTATTCCATATGGCAAGATCTCTTCTAATTCTTCTAACAAATACCTCTGAATACTGTCTGCAGTCCTCAAAGGCTTGACCTCCTAGGTATTGGTGAGCTTAAAGGTCATCAAAACCACCTTGATCTTTACATAGGTGCATTCTTATCTATCTGCCTGCAGAAAACAGAGATCATCTAGTTTTGAAAACATGATTTTTTTCATGATTTGCCTCCATTCACCAGAGTTTATGATTAACAATTGCGCATAGACACCAAGTTCTTCATTCGATCAACCTATATCTTACATTTTTCAACCCTATCTTTCATTTGCTTCCCTGTAAGGTTTAGGAAACAGATGGTGACCATTCTTCGTGTAGGAGACATTTAGACAGATGGATCTCTTTTTTCCCAAACACTTCGGGCAAATTAAATTTTATAAACTTGATTGATTTCTATTTGGGATATTCCCTGTATAAAAGAGAAACTGTTTGAGAGGTGAAGGATCCTCTTGTGGAGTGATTGATTATCCCCTTATCTGGGTTTTGTAAACATTAGGATTCAGATATTGAGTTTTCTGGAAGCAAGGCCCACCTCCATGCTTGAAGATCCATCATAAATCATCTTTACAGCCTGCATAATGTGCATACCTTTAAGCTTTCTTCAAAAATACCATCTTCTTACTACTTTGCTATTTGTCTTTCTAGATATAAACCCATATATACACATTCATTAACAATTTTGACTGATTTGATATATTGAAATAAAAGCAAATAAGAAATTATTTTTTAAAGGATTTGACTATTTCTTCGGAAGGTGCTAGTTATTCAAATCCATTACAACAGTGCAATCAGCCTGTGAAAGAAGTCACACTATGTAATGACCCATGGTGCTTTGTATTTTTATATTCCATCTCTCTAGATTCTTGTATTAATCCTGTAGAAGGAGCAAGAAGTGTATCGCCAATCACATTTTTCAGGTTAGGAAGGTCAGGTAACCACATACAAACTGATTCCCTCAACATCACAGAGCAAGTTGAAGGCAGAGCCAGGTTTAGAATGTGGCTGATATTTGGGTACATCAATTTTGCATCAGACACTGAGCTTATTCCTTATCTCAACAAACCTATGAATTTTAAAATGCAGATTTTACAAATGAAGAAACTGCAACTGAGAGATGCCAAACAATATTATCATATTTCTGTGGTCAATATATAAGAGGACCAGGATCTAAACTCATGTCTTCTGACACCACATGATGGGACCAACAAGCACAGCATAAGAACTAACAGTTCAAACAGCAGCACCCTCATTCCTAGATCACAGCTTAAGTAATGTGTTTCTAGGGTCAGCAGTTGTTATGGAAGCTCTCAGATGCCTACATCAAGATGAAGTCCTGGGATCCTGCAACCTGTGGTTGGACGGGTGGAAGCTGAAGCTCTTCCACCCTGATAGGAGAGGTAATAGCTCTGGGTAAGACCAGCTGTGCAGTCTGGGAGTGTTAGTCCTGGGGCCTCCCTTTGCAACAGGCTTATAAGCCCCTAATTCAGTTGTCAAAGCACTTCTGTTTAAAATGCAGTGGTCCCTTTCACTTCCAAGTGAACTCTAGATGTTAACAAATCCATACTGTTTTCACTTGCATCCCTAGGCAAGAGTTCCAAAAAGTTTTAACCTTCCCACATTAGTGAAATTAGAATATTGTTTTGTGCTCTGCATCTCATTCAATTTGAATATAAATGAAGATTTCCTCCTGATTTATGTGGTTTTGAATGTAGATATTTGAGTATAAATCATGAATGCAATGTGGATCACTAAAGGATAAATGAAAAGGAGAGTGTTCAGAAAAGATCTAGGGTCATATGGTAGACCTGCAACTATTAGAAATGGCTGGATATAGCATCACTGCTGATGCAGAAGATGGGAATTATTTATAGAGAGGAGCTGGAGCTGTACTCAGGAAGATAATAACTCAGAACTGATCTGTAGAATGAGGTGAGGACATAGATGAGAAAACACAAAAACTTAGTAGATAAGATAGTCAAGCTCTAAAGGAAATGAGGGATAAGGAATGAATCAAGACAATTGCTTAGAAATTATTCAAAAAAATGTTTGCCCAGAAATTAGGCAGCCAGGTGTAGGTGTATGTGTTATAAGCAATTAAGTTAGATAGAAATATTATATTATATTATATTATATTATATTATATTATATTATATTATATTATTATATCAGATAGGGCCAGGCCCATTAAGGAGGCAGTGCAAGTGACCAGATACCTTGCAACTGTGGAGGAGATAGACATCTCCCACTGTGGGCCAGACCCCAAGACAAAAGATAAAACAAATGCACCCACATACTTTCTAAGGATAAACATGAGGGGTCTCTATCACCCTGAGGAAGCCAGAAGGAGCCACTAATCAAACCCCCTGCAGGAAAAGACCCTGTTTCCTGCTTGCTATGTGACTCACTTCCCTATTTGTTCCCAAAATGATCAATGTTACCTGAACAAGTATACTTGTAATTTTATTGGCTGACCATAGTTCTGTCCCACCTTGTGCTCACCTTGTGATTTCCCATTGTTCCTCTCGGACCATTCTGACCTTGGGGTTTGCTCTATAAAATCCCTAGAAAAGACAAGGTCCTTGGCAACTCACTCAGGATCCCTTTTGTCTCTCAGACAGAAGCTTTCTTTCTCTCAATAAATAGATTCTGCTCTCAACCTCCATTGTTCCTAAAATTCATTTTTAGATTTTAGAGAACAGGAACTTGTACTGGACATCTAGCAGGTTGGGACTTTTGTTCACGGTGAACCTGTGGCCTCTACCACTGGTCCTCAACAGCCTAGCAACTTGCAATAGACATCTTATTTTCAATGACTAGTTTCTCATTATGCTCCCAGGACCCTATCAGACATGTGCCAATTAACCATTGTACTATTTCTATGCCGGGAATTTTCTATCTTGAACCACACTTTGCCTTTATTAACTCTCCAGTGTACTGAGGTCCAGATAAACTCTTATCTTCTCTTTCATCATTGTCTATGTCCATCTTACACTCTCCTGCTGATGACCATAGTCTCTAACAAACATTCAAAATTCAGCTAATGTGAACTCCCTTGAGCTATCTCCTAACTCCTTAGTACAAACAATAGAAAGGGTAAAAACAAATTACAAATACTTAATTTTAAATATATGGATGAACTTGGGGATATCACACTCTGACTTGGGATTTTCATGTCTTCCTGAGGTTATAGCTGCTCGCCACAGCATGCAGTTGGAAGAAGTTCCTGCTGTCATCCTGTATAAGTGCTTATCGCTAAAAAACCCCACTTGCTTGTCCAGGTGTTACAAACTTATCACCTCCTTTGACCTGTGAGTGAAAAATGAATCATTTATTCATTTTCAGAACTCTAAGCCTATGTAATATGTGAACTAAAAAAAAAATCCCAATTTGTATAGTTCATGCTAGGCAAAGTTTCATCTGTTAAGTAATGTGAGAAGAGTATAAAACTTAGAAAACCTGTATGACTGGGTAAAAACAGGTGGAAATCCATCTCATAATTATATATACACAAGTGGAAAAACCAAGCATGACAATTCCAGTGTAAAAATAGTTCAAGGTTTATAAAAATGATAAAGAATATGAGGAACTATTTCTATCACTGGAGAGAATCAGCAGGCTTAAGTGGGAAGAATTCTAACCCAAAAATCTGGAAATAATAATATAAATTGAAATGAACCCTGAAGTAAATATTTTAATTATATTCAAATATACTAGGAAAGAAATAGTTTTTTATTTTATTTATTTGTTTGTTTATTTATTTATTGAGACAGGGTCTCACTTTTTAGTTTAGTCTGGCCTTTAACTCACTAGGTAGGCCAGAATGGCCTGGAACTTGCAACAACCTTCCTGCCTCAGTCTCCCCTGTGCTGGGAGGAGAGGCATGTGCCACTAGGCCCAGGTGTGGAAATAGCTTTTTCATTAGAGAAAACTGGCTTAGTGACTCTTTGTAAAATTAAAACTATTCTACAGTTAAAGATTTTGTTTCAAAGAAGTAATAAATTCTACCAAAGAGAGAAGGCAGACTACTTCAAAATAGCAATAATATTTTCTTTTTTTTATTTAAAAGAGAATAAAACAAAAGGGGGCAGTACAGAGCAGATCAGAAGAGGACAACATAGGCAACATGGTACTTTACATTAAGTCAACTGGACATCAACAGTATCTAACACCATATCTCTTACTCTGCTATAGTTGAGCATAGTTTCAATTACAATAATATCAAACATAACACAATAGTATAAAGCCATGCATGTAGTGAAAGAATTCCAGGGATTTCTGAACCGAATAACAGAAAATGATCAATGGGTATTATAATATCTCATTTTTGATAAAAAAGAAAAAAAGTTTGTTTGAACTATCATACATATTCAAATTCCAATAAGACACAATGTGGTAGATAGAACCAATGGCAATAGAACAAAAGAAAAAGCATGGTAGGACTTCTAAGAAGGATAATATTAAATCAGCAATAGCTGTCACAATGTTTTCTTCAAAACAGCTGTTCATATCATCACGTATGATATAGTCAAACAAAACAGGATAACACCATTCCAACTGATGATTTAAAACTTTGAAAGACTTTGAAGCTATGAGATGGGGCCTCATGCTTACCATAAAGTCTTATATACTCTTATCAAATTTCATATTAGGGAGATTATATGGTATTTACCCTTGTGAGTT
>PVJX010013490.1:29930-47448 GCA_004027295.1 Dolichotis patagonum | reverse complement strand
AAAGGGGAATGTGTGAAATGTGATCGCCCCGCCCGGTTTCTCTGTCTAGTTGTTATTCACAGGGCTATTTGGTGCCTTTTTCTGCCACGGAGAAGGGGCCAGGCTTTCTGTCTAAGGTTGCTAGTGCTTCAGGCATGCGTGGAGGGTGTCACTTTCTAGCAGACCTCCTCACCCCTCGGTGGCTGCAACTGGAAATGAAACCATGTGTCTGTGTAAACAGCGTCTGCTGTGCCAGGACTTAGGGCTAATTCAGAAAGAAAGTTCCTCAGTCAGACCATGAATGAGTTTAGATCCTTGCTCTGCTGTCTCCTTGCAGCCCAGGTCGGAGGTGCAGGAACCCAGCCTCCTGGAGGAAGCGCCCTCAGCATCTTCCTGATTAGGCAGAGTTCAGGGAGAGGAAGCTGCATTGCTCTTCTCTGAATTGCATTCTTTTCTTCTTTATTACAAAAGGGCTTTCAATTTCTAAATTTTCATTTTGAAGTCATTTCAGACTTTTCACACTTACCGAAAGCGCACCAGTGACTGCACAACCAAGGCACACAGTGGATGGGACATTTATCTCAATTTGTACTGATTTCTGTTTTACTTTCAGTTTTGATGAACTTAAGAAATTCCATGGCAGTCTGAGAAATCAAAGACAGAGGGCTTGTGCCTGCCAGGAAGCATTCTAGCACTGAGCTGTGCCCCTCTCTTACCTCAAAAACAAAACCACAGGAAAAACCTAGAGGATGTCAGGGCCTCAGGAAGGGGGAGGCACAGAGCCTGGATCCCTTCCTTCCTGCCCTGCTGCTGATCCAGTTCCTGGGGTCCCCTCCCTGGGGCCTGTTGGCTGGAATTCCTGGTGCAAAGTGTCACCCGGCTGTGAAGGTTGCATACAAACATGTCCAACACAGCGTGCCTACAGCTGCTCAGTGCCGGGTGTCCTCTTAGGACCAAACTTCCTGGCTGGAAAGGGAGACCGGAGCTCAGGGACAGCGATGTGACTCACAGGTGCATGAAGCTTCTCTACGGTGTTTTCTTGGAACAGCGCCTCTCAGCCTTTGCTCTACCTTTGCAGGCTGTTTTAAACAGCAAAACTAGCAACAAAAGTCACAAAAAAACAGGGAAACACATAACACCCTACAGACTACAGAACACTTCTCTAGGCCTTTAAAAGAATTTCTTTTTAATTTCAAGAAGTTAGTTACCCAGGCTTCGCTTGAACTTTTGATCTTCCTGCCTCAAGGTCCCTAAAGGACACTCAATTACTATGAGAGACCAAACAGGGAGGCAGAGGGTCACCTAGGTAGGTGAACTTCAGTGGAAATGACTCAGATGACTCCATATTCTTTCCACTCTGTGGCTATTAATAAATGGCTACAACAGTGCCACGGATTTTGGAGGTATGAATACCTTTTACCAGTGAGGTGGATTCACAGACAGGTCATTTGACTTTAGTGAAGAACAACTGCTCTCGGTAACAGTTGTGAAATTATACATATATCTAGTCACACAGCTACAAAATGCAAAAGTCAAAAATTGACATAATTCAATGGTGAAATCTAAAAATCCATAAATTTATTACTTAATATCACTGAAAAATCAGAACATCAACCAGAAACTAAAAATCAGTAAGAATGCTGAGTACAAGGGCTGGGTACAGTGGTGCACACCTGTAACCCAGGCACTTGGAAAACTGAGGCAACAATATCATAAGTTTAAGGCTAGTCTTTCAACTTAGTGAAACCCTGTCTCAAAACAGAAACAAAAATAGTGTTGAGCATGTTGGTGAGCGGTTGAGTACATGCCAAGCCTGTCCAAGGCCCTGGGTTCCACCTTCAGGAGTACACGAAAGATTTCATGTGTGTATGCACACACGTAACCGTGTAAATTGTATGCACACAGAGGCACCTACTGAAACCCGCAGATCCCAGCTTCCCATTCACAGATAGTGTTTCCTCTTCTCCCTGCTTCTTTCCCTTTATCATCATCCTCTTTCCTCCTCCTGTTACTCTTCCTCCTTTTCATTCCTCTTGTTTTCTCTCCCTCCCTTATATTCTTTCTTCCTCACTTCCTTTCTCCCTGCCTCTCTTCCTTCTTTCCTTCCTTCCCTCCTTCCTTATTTCTTTGGTGTTACTGGAAAGTAAAGCCAGAGCTTTCACACTGAGCTATATCCCTTGATATGTTTTCCTTTTGAATCAGGCCCTCACGCAGCTGCCTAGGCTAAGCCAGAACTTGACATCCTCGTGTTGAAGTCTTGCAGAGTACTGGGTTATGCACGTGCATCACCACAGTGGTTTAAATAATATACTTTCTTGACAAAGTGTATGTACAGCAATGGAAAAATTATATACTCACATAAAAAAATGTTCACCAAGTTCTGAGGGCTTACAACATGCCAGGTATAGTTCTTGGCGTGCACAGGGAAATGACAGCAAAGAAAAGTCCCCAGCAGAAGCACAGGTTTTTGGAAACTGAATAACTTGTTCCCCAAGGTGATGCCGTCTCCTATTGCACACTAGACTGCAGCGAGGTGTAAAGGCAAATGCTACAGTGAGGGCTGCCCCACAAAGGCCCCCCAGAGACCATCCCAGGGACCAGCAAAAACCATCCCAGGGCCACCCCAGGACTAACTTGGGCTGGAGGCCACCCAGTTCTTCTGTGTCCAGACACACTTCTGTGTATTTCTGTGGGGGAGACCTGAGTTCTACATGCAGTATGGGCCTCTCTTGATAACGCCAATCTCTCTTTCTGATTCAAGGTGTCTGTGGTAAGCAGTGTGACCCCTGTCAACCAGAGAAGCACTGCACTGATAATCTCTGCTACCAGTGCTGCCCAGCTGGTGAGTCCAGGCTGCTCTCTCTAGCTTCCAGGGGCTGGCATTAAGTTATGGATTAAAAACTGCTGGTCAACTTCACGCCAGCGGAATTGAATCAGCATGCTGCTGAGGAATGTTGCCAGCATAAATGGAGACGGGGAGAAGGAGAACTTAGTGTGTTGAGGTGTTGTGGATTCTCCTAGGAGTTGCTGTTTGAGCTGTTGGTTCTCCTGGAGAAGCTCTTGTCCTCACATCGAGCATTGCTTCCTGGCTCTGGAGGGGAAGACGTGTGCCAGGATGAACTCGTCACACTGGCTTCCTGGTGTATACTCAACTGTGCTTGTCATTGGAGGAGCTCGGGGCCTCTGTGTTGCTGAGGATGGCTGTGGTGCTTTTCAGGACAGCCCTGGTGTTTGTTGTGAGTGTGACTTCTTGGCTCCAGCATAGAACCCTAGAGCTACCAGCACAGCTCCTTCACCCTGCTGGCATAGACTTCCTAGTTTCCACCGCTGACCTTTGGGCCTTCCCGGCACAGATTCATAAAAGAGACTGGTGTGAGTCCTTCTCGTGGGCTCTAGACCTCCAGTTGTATTCAGGTAGACATTGTCATGAGCTCTGGGTCTTCATCTGCACTCTTGTGGGACATTGCTGTGGGATTCAGGCCCTTGGTTAAATATTCTGTCTTTAGTGTTGTGGATTGTTGTTTCCTGCGTTTCTTTGTGTTAACTGTGGGTGACCATCATAAAATAACATTATAAACTCCATGTCCTGATACTAAGTGTTCTCCTCACAACTCCTGACTACAGCACCTTCTCACCTGGAGAAGGGAAGCCAGGGGCTTTTCGCTAGGGCAGAACTGAAAGGCCCTGGGCAGCACACAGTGTGACAGCCCCCATGGCTCACCCTCATACCCCACCTGGGAAGGAGTTTCCCTGCACCTGCAGTGAAGGAGCCCCATGTGAACAGTGACAGAACCCCATGTTCTGCAGGGCTGGAGAACAGAAGTCAGTTAGGAACCTGCTTGCACATGTTGGGGTGTCAGTCACAGGTGAGGGCGCTGCAGGGCCTCAGCTCATGAGGGCACAATGCATGCTGTGGTGGCAGCCAGGAGTGTGGGGCAGAAGCCATGGCCACCATGTGTCTTAGGGATGGGATGGCCATGAGCTCAGCCCCCAGGAACAGGCAGCCTGGGCTCCACTTCACCTCTCTTCCTTCTCACTTAGGCTGCCACGCCAGCAACCCTACTGGGAAAACCAAGGCACTATGGAGTGCGTACCGTGTGAGCCTGGAACCTTCATGGACAACTCCAGCACGATGGAGTCCTGCTTTCTCTGCTCGCAGTGTTCCTATGGTAAGTATGGGACTGAGGGCAGGCAGGGACAGTAGTGCCAACTCTCTGTCTCTCTGTCTCTCTCTTTGTTTCTTTCTCTTCCTTCCTTCCATTTATACTGGAAATTAAACTAAATTTTTAGAAAACACTACATAAGCATTCAGCCACTCAATCTCTGTGCTACATTCCCAGACCTCCACTAAATCTTTTTTTTTTTTTGGTCAGTCTTTTTAAAGCAGGGTTTCACTATGCAGGTCAGGCTGGCCTTAAACTCACTGCATATCCCAGGCTGACCTTGAACTCATAGTAATCTTCCTATCTAGGCCTAATGAATGCTGGGGTTAGAGGCATATACCCAGCACTTCATTAATTTTTAAAATATCACCTCAACTCCCCACCTCCACCCAGTCACAGATCAAAGCAAAGGAATTTTTGGGTCTGTGCACAGAATTTTAGCTGGCATGGTGTCTTAGTCACTTTCTTGCTTCTGGGACAAAAATCCAACAAGTTAAAGAAGGAAAGTTTGAAGTGGATTCAGTCCATGGTCAGCTGGCTCCCAGGCATGTTGACGTGGCATGGAGAAGGGTCCATGGCAGGAAGCAGCGAACCTGCCTTCCCCCTCTCCCTTTCTGTTTCATCCGAGCTCTCAGCCTATTGTTTGGTGCCAGCCACACAAAGGATCGTGCTTCCCTCTTCAGTAATTCCATCATGGCAGCTATGTTCAACCAATGAATGGGCTAATTTATTTGTCACATCCATAATCCAATGTCACATACCCATAATGCAGTCACTTCCCCAAAATCCCACCTATGAGTTCAGGAATCTTGTGGAGACATCTAGATATAAACCATAACACATGGTGTCCCTCACATAAGGTTGGGTTGCTGGAGGCACAGTGCTGAGGTTTCTCTTTAGTGTGAGAACACAGATATGTAGCTAAAGCATCAATCTACAAGTAACTAACATTTTTAAGGCCACTTGACAAAAGCTATGTACAAAATTCATGTCTAGGGCCTGGGGATTTAGCTCAGTGGCATAAGTGTTTGCCTGGGAAGTGTGAGGTCATGAGTTTGATCCCTGGTACAAACAAAACAAAACAAAACAAAACAAAACAAAACAAAACACAAAACTCCACAAGATTCATATGTAAATATGTGTCTAAGTTATTATGTGTCAACAAAGAATTGTTTATATAAAAGTGTAACTTTTAAAAGACATAGGGATGAGCCCAAAAAAATGTGTTTCCCATATTGAAAGCCTGAAATAAATGTAGCAGAGGACGTGTAAGATGCATGAACACCATTCACATCCACGTGTAGAGATCTGAAATGAGAGTACAGGGAGAAAGAATCTCATAACGGTGTGAGTTGTTGTCCGTGGAGCGATCCTTAGAACCTTTGCCTCCCTAGTGAGGTTCCCAACAGGGATTTTCTTGAAACGAGAAGCTGACAGATGCCACAGTGCTCCTGAGGACCACAGCCCAGCCAGCACTAGGCCTACGCTGACGTCATGGCTCTGTGTGGAGACAATGAGGATGGCCTGAGGTCCATGCAGGGCTAGGATGGTGGCACCAGTCACACAGTAGAGACCCTAAAGTGGCCATCACAGAGGTCGAACCGTAGTGTGGGACCTGTGGCCTCCAAGTAAATCCCAAACGGATACCCCCTTGTGCACACTGCAAAGTGCCGAAGTCCTGCTGGGGCGCTGGCTGTATCTCTCCTGCTTCCGACACACACAACATCACTGAGTGGAAATCCTCACAGGAGAAGCAAAACTGAAAGAAGAAAACAGGGTATTTGGATTTAAGCCAGTGAACAATTTTCACACAGGACATAAAAGTCAATATTACTACATAAGATTCATGAAACCACTCCATTAGAATTACAAGCTTCTGTTCATAAAGACATACAAATTTGAAGTGTTAAGCATGAAGTAGGACATATCTGTGACGCAAAGGACACACACAGCATCCAGAATGTGGTAAAGATGCCTGCACATAATTAGACAAAGGCAGGCAGGCCTGGGACTCAGAGGTAAAGTACTTACCCAGCAGAAGCAAGGTCATGGGCTTGATTCCTAGCATCACGAATAACAAATGAACCAGCAAACAAAAACACACTAGCAGGGCCTGGGATTTAGCTCAGGGCGATAAGTGCCTGCCTTGCCAGCATGTGGTTGTGAGTTCAATCCCTGGTACCAAAAAACAAACAAAAAACACTCTAGCAGTGTACTTTTCTGTCAGAAGTGAGAAAGATGAAAGAGCCCTAGTGGCCTTCTACAGATGCCACATATTAGAGAGAAGAGGTCTGGTTACGTTTTCATGGTCCCTGTGTTAGAAGACAAGGTCAGGGCAAATTCCATGCCCAGGATCAAGAGCACATGGAGGGGTGCCCATGTGTCATGACCAGTATGGGAGGGGACAGTGTCCCACCCTGATGACTCCTCTTTGGCCCTCTCTCTAATAGACCAGGAAGTGGTCTCCACCTGCTCCTCGACCGCTGACCAGCTGTGCCGATGCAGGAGGGGCTACTACTGCAACACAGAAGACTGTGCGGAGCACTGCTTCCGGTGCAGCAGGTGCCAGAGGGACCCTGGGCGGGGAGGGTCTTGCATCTTCCGCTCACTGCTTGCTTCATATTGGGTCACTGCTGTGGATGCCCAGCCTCTTTTTCCCACCTGTACAGTAACACTCAGGGGTCATCTAGCAAATAATTTGGATGTTTTCTCATGGCCTGCCTGGAAGTGGTGCTCATTTGTTGGTCAGCTTTCCCTCACTGTGACCAAATGCCTGAGGAAAACATCTGGAAGCCTTCAAAACGCTTCCCATACCATCAGACAGAGTAAAATCAAATGAAATAGAGCAGAATAGAACCAATAAAAACAAAACAATGAACACAATACAGGACAACAAGAGGCATTATGGTAGCCATTGTTGATTTCCTATTATCTTCTTTTGAAATCCTGTATCATACTGTTTTGTTTTGATTGGCTTTATTTTGTTTTATTTTGCTTGGTTTTATTCTCTTTAAAATAAAAATTACTAAAAAAGTCTTGTGGAAGGACTGATTTACTTTGAATTTTTCATTATTTGGAATGTAGTGAAATACAACAGAACAAGACAGAACAAAGCCAATTGAGACAGTGCAGTGAAACTGGTAGAGAACGTCACAACAGGTTACCAGGATAACAGTAATAGGTACCATGGCATAGCTCCTTATCTTCACAATAGTTTATCTTTCAATCAGGTATACGAACATGATAGAACTTATCAAAACAATATTAAATAGAACAATACAATTAATCAGAACAAAGCAAAACAGTAATAACAATATTTGCCTTCAAAGAGATGGTAGAAAGAAATCCCCCTATTTGCTATATTGCATACGGTCAACCTCCCAAGATTCTCAGTTCGTGTGCTGGTAGGCTCACAGGTGCTTACCAGGCAGGCAAGTGGATTGCTTTCACAGTGCCCTAAGTTCCATCATGGCGTGGATCTGGGCAGACGCTGGCTCTGATTTACTTTGGTTCATAATTTTAGAGGGTTCAGTCCATTGATAGCTGGCTCCTCTGTTTCTGGATCAGAAATATCATGGTAGAATTATGCAGTAGAGGAATGCAACCAGGATGCAGAGAAGGCAAGAGCTTGAGAGAAAAAGACCAGGGACTAGACAGAGCCCCCGAGGACAGGGCCCATGATCCCCTCCCTCTGAACTGGCCCAATCTCCTGTTTTCACCACCTCCCAGTGATACTATCAAATTATGGTCTCACCAATGGATTAATCCACTGACAGTGTGAGCCCTTCATGATGCAATCACAGGTTGCTGTTTCCCTTCAATCCCTAGACCACCAATCAGGTTGTAAGTGTCCATAGAAGGGGAAAATTGGTTAACTTGGCCCATCAGTGGGAATCAGAGCAATGCCACCTGCGAGGCTGGGCAGGGTGTGGACCCCAGGGAGGTCCTCCAGGTCTGTGATCACACAGTCTGCCTCCAGGAGTGGGAGGGGCAGGTACTGGGCCTGTCCTTGAGGACCCCATAGGTGGCCCCAAAGGCAGGTTGACCCCAGAGTGAGAAAGGTGCCACCCAGAGTCTAAGAAAGACTGAAAGAGGGAAGAAATGGGTGGTGTCTCTCTCCAGCTGTCCCAAGGGTATTTGATCTAGAAACTCACAAAATATATGCAGAAACAGGAACAAACTAAATTCCTAGAGGATAGCAAATTTTTATTATTAAAGTTTTCAAATGTAGAAAAGTTGAAAGAATAGAGGCAGTTGGTCCCCATAGGTTATTTTTGTTTTGAGCTAGGGTTTCACTGTGCAGTTCAGAATGGTTTTAAACTCACTTTGTAGCCTAAGTTGGCATCGAAATCCCAGCAATCTTCCTGCCTCAGCCTCCCAAGTGCTGGGATTCCAGGTGTGTTGGCCATACTTGGCTTCCCACAGATATTCTTCTTGAGACTAAGCAGACCTCAGTGCACCTGCTATGACAGGGTAAGCTCTGTATAGGGGACACACTGTGGTCCCATTTCTAGTAACTACTTTGTCATGGGCATGGGTGAGGTCAGGGTCTCCACTTGGAGCAGACCCCAGTGTTTCCTGGACTGCAGACCAAAAAGACTGCAGACAGCGACCAGACATCCGAGTGCACACAGAACTATTTCTCCGAGGACACCGGGTCTTCTGAATTCTGCTCTCCATGTGATAAGTATGTGGGCATGGGTTGGAGGTGGCATGACAGGGCACTCTGCTTTACCAGCTGAGGATCAGCAGGGCTATGGGACCCTCCAGCAGTGAGTTCAGTCTGCAGCAGCCCAGAGAGACGGCTCCCACCATGGCCACGGCCAGATGCTTCTCTGATCTTTTCTCCCCTGAATGCAGCCAAACCCACCACTGCCAGGCTAGTGCTATATGCACACACTCCTTTTGCCTGAGTTCTTTATCCTGTGATTTACTGACTGACCTTTGACTCTCTGATGCATTCCTTGGCCCTTTCATGCCTCCACTATCTCCACATCTCCAGGACTCTCCTTCTCTCTATCATGGCCACTCATTCCTCACTGTCCCTTCAGATTTCCTCCTTACTGATGAGCTGCCAGCAGTCAGGTGCAGACTTGGTGTCTTCTCCGGGGTCATCGTCTTCTTGCTTTTCTTCCTCTGTGAGAGGATGCTGGACTCGGCTTTGCAGCCCTGTCTAATGAGAGGCCTTACTCTCCACTTGCAGCTCTCTGATGGGCTGGCAGTGTGGCCCCTGTAGCAGTGGAGGCTTCACATCTGGGTCCTCTGCCCATCAAGGTGCTGAGGAGCTTTCTGATGCCTCTCTCCACCCCAGAAATGCTGTTCTGTACGCCCTGCAGTGGCACAGGGGACCAGGTCTCGCCTGTCAACATCTCCAAGGCTGGTTTCTATTGAAAGGAAGCAAAGCAACAGCCTGAGCAAGGAATTAGGTTCCCTAAGGGGAGTTTGTCTTAGCGATTTCTGCAGTGTTTTCTACTGTGAGTCTGGGGTTAATGGTGTAGGAAGATGCCTCATTCATTGCTGGGAGAGTTGGAACACCCAGAGGATGAGCCAGGCACAGCAAAGGAAGGGAGAAGAGCCAGGAGGAAGGTCAGGCATGATTTGTAGATAAATGCATGACATTCACCGCACTGTGAAATGCACAGAGTTTAAAGCTACAAAGGAAGTCAGCAAGGAACAGAGTCCCCCTTCATCCAGGCCTCGCTAGTACTAACGTTTACCAGCATGAACAAGAGGCCTGCAGTGTGCAGTGACTCGGAAGGAACCCTGAGACCCGAGGCTCTGAGAAAACAAAAGGACAAGTTCATTTTTGCTTCTGTGCATGGGGCACCAGTGAGGCCGTCCATATTCATAGAAGAGGAAAATCAGTCAGCTTTAGGGCATGAGTGAGAATCACACCAGTGCCTTCTGAGGATTGTGATCAGGCTGGGAACAGCAGGGATGGGAGGGGTTCGGCTGTCTCTTACTAAGAGGGGGTTGGGCAGGCCCCAAGAGAGGCAGAGCCACCTTCTGCCGGTCATGACAGGGACAAGCTCCAGGTGAACAGAACTGAGTGAGGGAGTCTCTCTCCAGGTGCCCTGTTGGGACTCCAGTCCTGAGGGAATGCAATGCCACATCAAACACAGTCTGTGGAGCGGCTCCTTCAGGTAAGAGGGTTTCTTTTTTATTTTAACCTGGCTGTTTTGTTCTGAGGTAAAGTTTATGTGAGATGAAATGAACCATGTTATTTCTCTGCTCTTCCTGTTAGTTCACATTGATAACCTGCATTAATAGGTTTCATATTTATAGACTCATACATATACTTAACATAGTATGATAATTTTTCCCCTTTTACTACCCTCCTAAAATCAATCATATAAAAGTTACTGTGCTAAGGTCAGTTGATATCACCTTCCTCTTCTAATTCCAAAACATACCCATCTCCCCAAAATAGAGTCCCCACCTCCCTTCAACTATGATGCCTCAGCCCCTCAGCCTCTGATAACTACTCCTCAGCTTTCTATCTCAATGACTGGGGCTGTTCTGGCCATTGTATGTCAGTGGCCTCAGAACCTTTGTGACCTTTTGGGGTTTTCTGTGTTCACTGGGCACCATGTCTTTAAGGTTCACCTAGTTTGTGGTGTGAATTAGTGTTCCATTCATTATGGCTGAATAATCACAAACACACTGCATTTTATATATTTATTTTTTGCATTAATTATCTATATTTTAAACTGTTCTCCATAGTACACAGACCTTTGAGCCCAGGTCATGTAAGGTGGACAGGACTGTCTTTTCAACAAATGATTCTGGGGAACCAGATACTCACATGCAAATGAATGAAGTTAGACCCTTATTTCACAATGTGAACAAAGTTCATTCAAGATGAACTAAAAGCCTAAGATCTAAAAGCAAGTACTAAACCTGCCAATTTATAAACCTTGAGAAGCACCTTCATGACACTGGATTTGGCAATGATTTCTTATATGACAACAAGAAGGAAAAACCGACAAAGAAGATCACAGCCATCTTAAAAGCTTCTGTGCATCAAATTGTGCACAGAGTGAAACATAGCACTGATGAGGAGAAAATGTTTGCAACTCACAAATCTAATAAAAGGTCCATGGCCATAATATGAAAAGAACTTCCTCAACTCAACAGTAATGACATAAAACAAAGCCCAATTATAAAGGTAGGAAGGGAACTCTATACACTGTTCTCCCAACACTCATACAAATGGCCCACTAGCAATGAAAAGGTGCTCAGTGTCACTGGTCCTTCAGCAAATGCAAGTCAAAAGGACAGTGAGATTCTCCTCCTTCCCTTTCAGGGCAGCAACTATTCAAAACCAAAATCGTAAATGTCAGAAGGACTTAGAGAAACTGGAAGCACAGTTGTACCTGGTGGGAATGCAGAATAGGGCAGTTACTGTGGAAAGCAGTCCTGAATTACTGTGGAAAGCTCCTTGTGATATAGGAGAATGAAACTCCCAACCTACTATGTCGGAGTTCATGTTCTCTAAAACTGAAGAATGAATTTTAGGAACAACAGAGGTGAAGAGTGGAATATTTTTATTGAGAGAAAGCTCCTGTCTGGAGAGAGACAGAAGAGGGTCCTGAGCGGGTTGCCCAGGACTCTGTCTTTTCCAAGGACTTTTATAGAGTAAAACCATGAGTTCAAGACAGGGGAAGACTGGGAACTCACAAAGCAGATGGGCGTAAGGTGGGACATTACTATAGTTAGCCAATAAGATCAATAGTTCAGGAAAAATTGATTACATTAGGGACAAATGGGAAAGCAAGTCAGGTAGCAAGCAGGCTTTCTTGGAGCTGTGACCTTTCCCCTAGAAGGATGGGATAGTGGCTCCAGGGTGAGAGGGAACTAATTAAAATATCACTCTTTAGGATGTGGATTCATTTGTTTGATCATTTGTCTTGAGGCCTGGTCCACAGCAGATGTCTGCCTTCCCTGCAGTTTTCAGGTGTCAGCATTGGCTCTATTGAGGACTCAGTTTTATCTCTCTGCCTATAGTATTTCTGACTAACTCAGTTGCCTGCTACACTTAGAACATTAAAGATAGCATTGACCTAAGACCTAGCATCGCACTTCTGGGTGCATCTCCCAAAAAGCTGAAAGTGGTATCTGGCGGATGTGTGCACACCGTGTCTGCAGCATTTATCACTGCCAAAATGTGAAAGACACTGAAGTGCCCTAGATGGATGAATGGACAAACTGAAGGTGGTGCACACAGTCCAGAAACATTATTCAGCCTGAAAGAGGAAGAAAGTCATGGCACATAGCGATGTAGATAAGCCTTGTGGACACTGTGTTCAGCAATATCAGCCAGTCACCGAAGGGCAACACTGTGCTCCCCCTTTATATGAGATCCACACAGTCATGAGACCCATGGAGGAAGAAAGGAGGATGGGGTGCCAGGGCATGGACAGGGGTGGGGAACGAGTGTTTACTAGGGACAGAGTTTCAGTTTGGGGGATGGAAACATTTTAGAGATTCGTGATGCTGGCACATGTACAACCATACCTGAAATTACTGAATGCCAGAAATGGTTCAATTGTAAATTTTAGGTTACATTTACTTTAGGAAAGTTTACACAAGAGTAAAGGAGCAGAGACTTAAAAAAAGTTGGGGTGTTTCCTCCTTACTGGAAAATGGGGTTCCTGGGAACCAGGGAATCACGTGGCCTTTTGGGCCCCTTTTATGTGTCTGTGTCTCACACCAACCCAGGGCCCAGCTGCTCCTACTGCAGTAATCATGACTTGCGCTTCAGTCACAGGACAATGGGGATGTGTCCATCACCTGAGACCTGGCCTGTCTTTGTCTCTCCATGTTGCTGAGGTGCCACAGGATGCCTCCAAGGGTGACTGGCTCAGGGGCACTGGCCTGGCTTGGGGTTGGTAGCTCACCATTCCCTCACACAGCCCTGTGAGGCCTTCAAGCCTGTGTGGGGAGGGGACAGTCTTTATACCCTCAGGGCTTGGCCTGTCCTCTGGCCTCTTCCCTGGGGCTGTCATTGTAGCAGGCAACTGAGTTAGTCAGAAATATTATAGGCAGTGAGGTAAAATTGGGTCCTCAATAGAGCCAGTGCTGACACCTGGAAACTGCAGGGAAGGCAGACACCTCCTACCATGGACTGCCTCAAGACAAAGGAGCAAAGGAATGCATCTACATCCTGGGGACTGATATTCAAATTAGCTCCCTCTCACCCTGAAGCCACTATCCCATCCTTCTAGGAGAAAGGTCACAGCTCCAAGAATGCCTGCTTGCTACCTGACTTGCTTTCCCAATTTTTCGTAATATAATCAATTTTTCCTGAACTATTGATCTTATTGGCTAACTATAGTAATGCCCCACCTTATGCCCATCTGCGTTGTGAGTTCTCAGTCTTCCCCTACTTTGAACCCATGGTTTTACTCTATAAGTCCCTGGAAAAGACAGAGCTCTGGACAACCCGCTCGGGACCCCCTTCTGTCTCTCTCCAGACAGGAGCTTTCTCTCATTAAAGATATTCCACTCTTCACCTCTGTTGTTCCTAAAATTCATTCTTCAGTTTTAGAGAACATGAACTCCAACATAGAAGGTCGAGTGTTTCATTCTCCTATATCATCATATCTAACATCTCAGAAAGTGGCAAAGCTGCTTTGTTTTTATCATAGGGCTGCTGGGGGAACATGCCAATTCCTGTCCTTAACAAGACATTTTCTGTTTTTGCCACTTTTTAGAGAGCTATCACTGGCTATGGCTAGGTCTATTGGTAGTAGCCATTCCAATCTGCCTGGTAGTGTATTGTCGAAAGAAGTGTGCATACTGGGAATGTCACATGTCTGACAGCAGAGGAAGCATGGGTGGCATCCTGGATTCAGGTAGGTCCAGTGGGGTCTGGCCTCAGTGGGCCCAGGCATATCTGCACATGTGTACTTAGGGAAAGGTCTTCCTCCGTTAGGGTAAAAACTGAAGGAAGCCAAGGGCACAAAGCTACAGGGACCACAGTGCTCAGCATCTGAAGTACAGCCCGCTGTGTCACTGAAGTTTCAGGTCTACTAGGGTCCGTGTCAGGGGTAGACCTCGGTTGCCACAGGTTCCATCTGGACAGGTTTTGTGCGAGAGCAAGTTGGCAGGCTCTGGATGACCCTTGGATGCTGTGGGTGCAACGAGGTACAGCCCTCTTGGAAATTTCCAGAAATCCTGGAGAAGATAACTGGAAAGAGAGAGGGGTGTTCAGGTTCATTCAGCCAATTCTCTGAGGGTTGTCCTTACACTATCCCTGAGCCTGAGCAGGATCCGATGGGCCCAGGGCAGAGGATCTCAGGGGAGAAGGTGCAGCAGCCACTAACCACAAGCTTCCCTCTGTCTTTGCAGGAAACGCTAATGGGTGTGAGAACATGGTGAGTGCGGGCGTGGAGCATAGCTGAGGCTCTGAACCTGTGAGAGGACACAGGGCACAGGACAGGCCCAGGGGATTGTCCCCTCCAGGAACAGGCCTGCCTGTGGCCTGTGAGTGTGGTCAGGGGTGGCAGTAGCCTTCCTAGGGCGCTGACTGAGGGTTGCATGTCTGAGCTTTAGGCACTTAATTGTACTCACGTCCAGACTGCAGCCAAAGATCCCGAGCTAGAAGGAGTCTTAAGTTTGCAAGGGTTTGTTTGGGCAAAATAAGACACCAGAAAGCTGAGGATATGCAAGTGGTGAGCTGGGATTTAATCCATTAGGAAGCTGATTATAGATTATTTCATTTCTACAAGAATATTCAACTGCTCTGTCTCACTTATGGAACATGCATACTTTCCCTTGTGACCTCCATGTGCCTACTGGCTCCAGATACTTTGTGGGGAGCGAGAGTTCACCAGTCACTGGGTCAAGATCACAGCGGCCTGGCGTGGTAGAATCCATCCCACTACACATAGAGTTCTACATACACACACGATAACGTTGACTGGCATTGCTGTGGTTTTTAAATTAATGATAGGACATTCAGGGTTTTGTAATATCACCTGTACCCCCATCTGGCATCTCAGAGTGTGTCTCCATTTAAGTCAGTATCTTCTGTGCCCTTTGTGCTATCAGCTCGGTGTAGTTTTGCATGATTTTTTTAGAAGTAATGCCAGCAATCTTGCTCTTCTTTGATGGTAAATTGCATGTTTTCCTCCGCTGCCACACCAGAAAGGTAACAGGTCCTCTGGGGGAAGTCAGACCGGACTTCTCTCTAGAACCTTTTTTTAAAAAATGTTGTGATTTGTTAGTGCTTATAAGTGATGCAGAATGATGGGCCTGGCTTTGGTATATTGGGGTGCGCATATAACTTACTATGATCATTTTTGTCCCCCTCAACTCCCTCTCCCTTCCTTCATCTCCTCCCTCCGTCGCTTTCCTTACCACTGATTGTCCACTTCCCAGTTTTCTGTCCAGACCTTTTTTAAATGCTCGTCTCTGTTCTAGCACTGTGTGCACACACTCCTGGTGGATGATGTGTGTATGAGGTGTGTGTAGATTTGTCTCTTTCGATCTCTAAGCTTTTTATTTCCCCTTCTAGTTTTGTCCTGGGTAAAACTTGTCACAGTGGTTTGGGGCTCTGCCCGCTGTTGGTGTCTGTGATGGTGGTGGTTTTCCTTGTCTCTTACCCAAGAGTTAGGCCGAGGCTTCCTGAGGGGGAATTAAGGTCCCAGGTAAAACTGGCTCAGCACTGTGTGATGGCTGTAGCCTGTGACCCCAACTGTGGTGGCTTAAAACAATACAAATGTATCCTCTTCCAGGTGGGAGGTCAGGGGCTGAGAGTTCCATCATTGAGTTATGAGAGGAGCTTGCGCAGTGCCCTAGCAAGTGCTTCTCACACATCACCAGATGAAGCAGAAGAGAAGATAAGCAGACTGAGTCCCAGGATCCCCTTCTAGAATGCACCCCTAGTGACCTGAAGGCCTCTCACCAGGCCCCACCTCTCACAGCTTCCAGTATCTCCCGGAGTGCCAGGCCAAGGATCAAGAGTTTACCTCCAAGCCCCATAAATGGCACCCGTAACATCTGCCCTAGCGGGTAGCCTGGATAAGACATAAGGGGCGGGGGTGGGGTCCTTGCTTATGGCGTGTCACTTCCTTGCTGCCTTCTGCCTGCGCTGCATTGTCATGGAGTGTTTATGCCCTGTGATGCCACACACACTGTGACCCCCAGCGTCAGGCTCTGTACTAGTGTAACAGAAAACAGACCAAACACAGGATGCAACAGCACCAAGGAGCTTACTACTCAGGGGGCTTCTGAGCAGGATCTCTCCTTTTTTTATATAATTTTATTTAAAGAGAAAACAAAACAAAACAGAATAAAGGGTAGCAACAATACAGTATTCCAAGGAAAAAAGGAAAAGAACAACAACAAAAAAACCCTAAGAAATTATTGCTTGACAAATTACATACTGACTTCTTGGAAATAGTTGTTCAATTTACAAAGTTAAAACATGTAAAGTAGACATTCAAACAGTGAGACTGTTAACAGTTCTGCTCCACAATCTGACAAAAACAGCAATAAGGTCATCCATCTTACCCATGCAAGTAAACATGCAATTATATCAAAAGGGTAGAATTAAACACAACAAAACAGAGCAAAGTGGATCACAAGAAAGCAATGTAAGAGACAAAAATTTCAAAACTAGACAATCGGAGATATTCACTTTTTATCATATTGACTCTTATTTTCTTCCAAATAGTTGTCCAGATTGTCACATACAGGGAATTCACATGAAACAACCTAGTATGGAATTGATCTGAGCAGGACGAGGAGGGCACTTCAGGTCTTCAAGACCAGACATTAGGGAAGCCAAGAATGGCTGTCATAGTGTCTCTCATTCTCCTCAAATCAGCTGTCCATACCTTACTGTGTGTTGAACTTAAACAACGCAAAGCAAGCTAAGATTACTTTGAACAAAAAGTGATAGTTTTGCTTGACTTCACATCATGACATTATGGAGTCAGCACTGGGTATTGTAGTGTCTCTTTTTCTTCAAAGTAGTTGTTCATTTCAACAAGTGTTATATAGTTGGTTCTTGTAAACTGTTTATAAGCTCTACACATGCATGAGTCTCTACTTGTATATCTATCATTTCTGTATTAGCAGGAAAAACAAAACAAAGCAAGACAAAACAAAACAATTTCTAGAAAATCATGAGGCAAAAAAGTCACATAAAACTGCAATACAAGGTGATTCTACAATGGTTACCATGGTGTCTCAGCAGTGTATAACAACATTAATAAAAATGAAGCATTGGAGATATTATAAGACTTCAAAAGCAAGTAATAATCAAACCAGAGTGGGTATCTTAGTGAATCTTGTCATCTTCAGTGTAGTTGCCTATACTCTTAGACTTGATGCTATCCATCACAACAGATTTAAATAAAATCAGT
>PVJX010013490.1:0-29830 GCA_004027295.1 Dolichotis patagonum | reverse complement strand
TAGGAAAATTAGGGATGATTACCATAATAGGTCCTCTTATTTTTGGGATAGCTGACCATGTCCTCAAGTCTACTGTAAGTAGACAAACTGGAACAGCACATAATCTATCCAAGAAGAGTGATGAGAATAATGTAAATTTTAAATCTTGTTACCCAGTTAGCAATATCCTCTGCCTCCCTTTTTTAGACAATTCCTCCCCTTTCACTCCCATGGGGTGCACTGCTTGTTTTGGGTCCCACTGCCTCCCTATATAGAGCATCTCAATGGACCCTATCTCCTGATCTACTCTGCCTGTGTTTCTCTCTGTTAGTATTTCGAGGCCCTCTATACTATAGATCATAGCCAATCTTCTCTGCCTCATTTCTGCTATTCTATTTTTCTGCCATTGATAGTCTATTTTTCTCTTCCACTCCACTGTCTGCCCTGTTCACTGAGACCTCTCTGCCACTGTCCCTGAAATGCTCATATTCTTGTTCTCTCTCCCTAGAATGTCCTTCAGTATTTTTTGTAGGGTTGGACTGGTGGTCACAAATTCTCCTAGTTCCTCTTTGTCATGGAAGCATCTTTTTTCTCCATTAATTTCTAGAGAGAGTTTTGCAGGATACATCAATCTGGGCTGGAAATTGTTCTCCTTCAGCGCTTGAATTACTTTACTCCAAGCTCTTCTTGACCTGATGGTCTGTGTCGAGAAGTCTGCCGTGATTTTGATGGGTTTTCCTTTACAGGTGATCTGTTTCTTTTCTCTGATGGCTTTTAATATTTTGTTCTTATATTGAATTTCTGGGATCTTGATTATTATGTGTCTGGGTGTAGCTCCGTTTGGGTTGTAGGTGGCTGGGGTTCTGTATGCTTCATACCTCTGCATATCATTTCTTTTTTCTATGCTTGGGAAATTTTCCTTAATAATTTCTGTGAATAGCCTTTGTAATTCCTGCTTCTTCATTCACATACTTTAATCTTAAGTGATAGATCCTCTTGTCATCTTCCAGTCTTTCTATCTTTACTGCCTGCTCCCTTGTTATTTTTAAGAGATCTTCCCTTTCATGACCCCACATTGCAAGCCTGTGTTCAATTTTTGATAGTCTATCTTTGGTTTCTTTCAGGCAGTTTTGCCAGCTTTCTATCGAGTCTTTAGTTTCCTGATAATCTCTTTGAATTTGCTTCATGAATACTAGTTTTTTTCTGAATTCTTCATTAAATTTTTGTCTCCATTTTTGGTTCTCCATTCTTCTGTCTGTGTCTTCTTGAGAGGTGCCCAGCCCTTCTTTTATTAATCTACTTATCTCTTGTTTAATTTGAATTAATATTTCAGTTTTGGTCCTTCTTATGAGGTCCTGAAGATATCTGTTTATGTCTGCTAATGCTGTGTTTGATGTTGCATTTTTGCTGCCTTCAGTCTCTTTTGTATTTACCTCTCCTGGATCAATGTTCTCAGGGTTGGGGTCTGGGAGTTCTTTCTTATTTCTCCCTTTTGTCATGTTTTTGGTTCCTTCCATACAAGTGTACAGTGTAATGCCCAGACCCTTTTCTTGTTGGTTAAGGCTCCTCTAGAGGGTGCAGGCTAGGAGCTTTAGCCCTCTTCAATAGGTTATCAGAGATTAGAGTTCACCCACAGGCAGTGTGCGCTAGCTCCTCCCTTTGGGGCCAGTCAACCTTTGCAGGCCTTCATTGCGTCAGTGTGCACTGATCTCAGGGAAGTAATATTGAAGTGATTCACTGGGTCCCCGCCAGGGGCGCCGCCTAGTCCAAGCAGATTCCACCAATCTGCTCAGCTAGGGGAGCAACCAGCTGAAGCCACTTCCTTATGGAGTTAGGGCTGTCCTGCCCAAATCCAACATGTTGTCCAGTAGGTTTCCCCTTTCCCGTGGGAGGTCTTATTCCCATCACTCACCACATGTTGATGCTGGCTGCCCATACACCCTCCAAGTGCATGAACCCTGTCAGGCATTTAGAAAACTGTCAGTAATTTTTCCACTCACTGTTGAACCATTTTCATCTTGAAGATGGATCATTATTCAGGGTCCCTTTTTCTTGCAAATTCAACTAAGATTTAACAAACTACTGAGTTTTGTGTTATTGTATTTTGCATATACCAAAAATTTAAATATAAAAAATCTATAATGTTTGTCAATTTTATCCACATTTTCATGTGTGAGTCTTAAGATTTGCGATGCCCTTTGCTCCACCCTCAGTGCCCGGTTTGTCCCCTTTTGCTGCCTTGTGAGCAACCAGGGCCTCAGCTGTCACATGGCACCTGAACAAGTTTGGGATTTAAGGACGAGGAGGGTCTGTGCTTACTTTTGTGTAACAACCCTTGTATAACAGCTACCTGTGGTCCCAAAAAACCATGTCAGTTCCTCACCAGAGTGGGGCCTCCATGAACCAAATAGGGCCCTCTAGGCCGCACTTCTGTTTTTGTTTATTTTGTTTTTAATTTTTGTGGGAGACAGCTCCAGTGACTCTCTTTGAATCCAAAACAATTACTTTGACTTTGGGTCTACCTCTTTCTTCCTCTGCTTCTCTCTCTCCTTCCTGGCTGCCTGGAGGTGAGAAGCCTGTCTCCACTGTGCTCTCTGTCTTGATGCTTCTGTCTCACCTCAGGTCTATCAGTCAGTGTTCACTAGAGAAACAATGTAACAGGAGACTTCTGACTGAAGCTAGAGTTCTGGACTCACAGTCTTTTCTTTTGGCTCGTGAAAGTGCTTTGTCACTTCCTTTATTTTTGTTGGCTTGTAAGGAGACATCTCTGTGACTCAACTGGTTCTCCTCTACAAGAAGGGGCTCTTTCTATTTCACTGCTCTAGGACGTTATTTGTCCTTTGTTTTTAGAAGCTGGCTTAAGCTGTGTGTGTCTCCCTGGGCATTCTTTTCACTTTACCCTCTTTAGAGTTTGCTGACTTCCTGAATCTGCAGGTTTATGGCATTTTACAAATTCCAGCTCTGCACCCTCCTCCCTGTCTTGCTAGAACTTGGGTGCAGAATGGCATAGAGTTCAGTGGGGTGAACATACAGTATGGGTGCAGCAGCAGGCTGTCACGGAAATCTCTAGAAGGTTCACCATCACTGATACAGACGTTTTCTATAGACTACAGGCAATTTCCATTGATTACTATTTCTATAGACTATGGGTAACTGCTATTGATTCCTGTAGTTCAAGTTTCTAACATATCAGTTACTGTATTTTTTCAGTTCTAAGATCTTCAAATGGAATCAGGTGAATTGGAAATGGCCAGCAGCTGAGTGTTAGTGATAGCAACAGGGTGGCCTCAGAAGTCTTTAGTGTTTCCCTAGGAGAAGTTAAAACAGATTGTAAACCTCAAACCACAGAGGTTTCCTTGGTGAATCACCTGCCTCCACAGCATCTGCCCCACCGAGCAAGTGGTCGGTCCCGATTCTCACGCCAAAGGACAAGCAGGGGTGTGACATTGGGATAGGTGAATGCTGGGATTGGTTCTGGGACTGAGCTTTATACCCTCTCTCCACACTTGTGCATTTTCAGGAAACACTTGGTAATCCTTTGTATTCTTCACTCCAAGATCAGTCAAACTAGACAGCAGTGTCAGGAAATCCCCGCTAACATTCTATCACATGAAAAGAGCAATCTCAGTCAGAGGGCTAGGACTCTAAGACACAACTGAAGAGAAGGGCAAAGCAGGAGGGAAGGTGCCCAGGCCCTCACTCTGTGACAGAAAAGTTAAATATCAACACTCTGATGCTTTGTTGAGACAAGATGTACTCAGCCAGCCCACCGCTTACTGAAACCATTAGACTCAGCCTTTACTGACCACTTTGGATGCAATTTAGAGACACTGACCTGACTCTGTCTGAATGCGTCCATCTGGATTGCCTGTCCTGTCTGACTGTTTCCATCTAGATAACCTGCACTGCCTGACATATAAACACATTCTAGTCTAAAGTACTATCCAACCCTCATCCAGCCCGCGGATCAGTCCGTGGGTCTCACCTGGAGAGGGAACGGGGATGGGGGCAGGGCAAGAGGAAAGAGAGACGGAGACAAGTCAAGCAGTTCCAATCAAGTCTCGTTTATTGAGGAAGTGAACATGGCTTATATAGAGGGCAGAAATGAGGGAGTCAGATCATGTGATGTAGTCGGGTAACTAGGCAACTATGGGTGGTACTAACCCTTTTGCGGGAGTATCTAAGCAACAGTTGGGTGGGCTCAACTTTCTGGTGGGAGTAACTATGGGCGACGGTGGGAGGAAGTGTGTCATCAGACAGAGATGTTGTGGAGAGACCGGATAGGTCGCAGTCATGTCCGGCCAGGCAGAGAGAATCATGGGTAATGTAGGCAGATGCACCAAATGCCCACAGGAAGGTGGGATGGGACAGCAGCAGTGAGGCTATCACGCCGCTCCCTACACAACCCAAATAAACTCCTCAGGTACATGCTTAGTTTCAACCACCCCCTCAGCCCTGTACTTATTTTTTCCCACCTTATGATGAAAAATCTCTCTAACTAACCTGAGCAAAAAAACCCTACCTGGCAACACAGGACTTGACTCATGTAACCAATTATATAATAACCTGCTATCACCTTAGTACTTCCTGCTTGCAAATGTATTGTAAACTAAAACCAAAGCTGACATGGGGCTGATGATTTGGAGTTGGTTCCTCCAGCCCATTAACCTAATAAACAGTTGCTTCCAACTCCTTGGTGCAAAGGCTCTTCCTTTCATTCGACATCAGATTTCCTCAACAATTTATTCCAGGCAAGTGCTCTGTCACCGAACTGCATCTGCAGCCCAAGCTGACTGTATTTAAAATGTACAACTGTGGCTTCCTGAGAGCCAGGGCCAGCCATGGGGAAAGAGAAGGGAATCCAGAAGCCAAACCTCACCTTTCCATAAACCAGCCAGTGCATGGACTGGGAGACAAGAAGAGAGACGCCCTATACCCTAAGCAACTGGCTGATTTGGAGGAACTCAGGATGAGATGAAAGGAACTGAGGTGAAAGGAATAGCTTGATGCTTGTGTTGTTTGACTGACATTGCAGACCTGGGTCTAGTGGCCTGGGCGTCTATTTGAAGGATAGTAGTGTTCCTTGTGGCAACTCTGGGGGAATTTGCTTCTGTCTTGCTTTTGAAATCCAATGTGTTGTTCAATTTTACTGTTTTGTTTTATTTCTGTATCTGGTAATCTGAACAACCATTTTGAAGATAATAATATATAATTTAACAACCACTGTTAAATTCCTATCATCTTGTTTTGAAAATAGATATAAGTATTGATGTTTGCTGTCATTGCTGTTGTTTTGTTTTTGTCACTGTTCGGTTTTTTTTTTTTTTTTGGTTGCTTGCTTCCTGATTGATGCTTTTTTCTTTCCTCTCCCCCTACCTTGTTTGTTTCGTATTAAGGACTGAACTCACAACCTTGAACCTGAAAGGTAAGTGCTGTGCAACTGAGCTCTATCCCCAGCCCTGCATTTTTTTCTCTTTAAAATTAACAAAACTCCTCCACCCTCGTGCCCTGAACCCCGGATGCCCTACCTCCTGGACCTAGTAGTGCTGTGGATTTTCAGCTGCCCTTCTTCCTCCCAGGACCTTAGACTGCACTGGATTAACCTTGTTGGGTTGATGGGAGACTCAATAAACCCTCATCCAAATAGAGGACCTCAGCAGGCTTCCATCAGTGTGGTGAGTTTGCTTCTAAAGTAGAGGACTTCAGTGGGTAAACAGGAGCAGTAGTGAAGTCCCCTGCAGCTGTAGGACCTTGGCCAGACTGGCAAGAGTGTGGGTGAGACCTCCCTCCATACAGAGAGCATCAAGTGGGTTGAGGAGTGTTCCAATAAGGCCTCTCCAAAACTGGAAAAAAATAAAAGGGTTTATGAGACGCCCAGTGACACAGTAGGGTCCAAACTGAGACAAATATAGACAGGGAGAGCTGGTGGCCTGCAACAACCTGAAGATATAGTAAGAGTGGGAACTAAGGTTTGACTTACGTTAATACCCTTAGGAGAGTCATCCTAGGAAGAATATAGGATTCACTCAACAGGCCCTGCAGGAGGAATTCAGGTGACTGGACCTCCCCTTCATTGTAGTACCCAGCAATTGAACAAACATCAACCACACAGTAGGGAATACTAAGATACACATTTCTGACAGTTGAGACTGCTGGGATTGATGAAACAAAAAAGTAAAATGCAATCTGAAATATCAAGTCAATCAAGAGCAAGTACAGGAGACACTGAAATAGAGGACTTTAAAAGTCAAACCCCTGAAATTTCTGAAAAGATGGCAACTGAAATTAAGAAATAAATTCAGGAGGCTATAGAGGAAATCAAATTGGAAATAATTTCTCATGAAAAGACAGAAATTACAAACTTAATAAAGAATTGCTCAGCATAGCTAGAGAAGATATAGACAAAAAAGTACAGGAGCATGGGAAACTGACTCAAACCTTGAATGAACAATATAGAAAACATGCAGAATGAAAGAAACAAATTCAAATAGATATCCAATAAATAAAAAATTCTATTGAAATCTGGCAAAACTGTTAAATGAGGCTGAGGATAGCATTTCTGACCTTGAGGACAGGATTTCAGCTAGTGATCATGAAAGGATAGAACTTTTAAAAATAATAAGACAGCATAAAATGGCAATTCTACAGCTTCAAGATGATGCCAAAACAATATAAGATTAATAGGCATCAGTGAAGATGCAGGAGCCAATGCAAATGACATCTGCAAACTCTTGACAGAAATAACAGTAGAAAATTTCCAAAACATGCAAAAAGAATCTGATATGCAGATAAGTGAGACATATAGAATGCCAAAGAGTTACAACCAACATAAATATACACCCAGATATATAATAATTAAGATCCCAGATGCAGAGGGAGTTTCCAAAGAAGGCAGACTAGTAGGTAGCAGGAGAGGGACCCTCTCTGAGAGAGACAGCTTAAATGCCAGAATAGAACACCTTGGAGAGATCCAAACAGAGAGAGATGGACTCTTTCAACCCAGGAAGAAACTAAAGTGAAAAAAACTGCTCAAATATGAGGTCCCGGGGCTACCATTAGGGAAGCTAAGATCAGCGAGCACGGCACCCTCCTTGAGCCGCCTGAATTCCTGCCTGAGAGCAGCCTGACCAACCGAACTGTGCCAATGTGACTGGCTTGAGCTGCTGGAGCATGGAGCTGAACAGCCCTGTGCGCAGCTCGTCCGGACCCGGCCCTGCATGCAACCCACCCAGAGGCACTGTGAATTCACACCGCAGCTGCGCTAAAGTCGGAGGTCGGGGAGCCCTACAGTTCTCAGGGACTGGCATCAACATGCGGTGAGAGATGGGAATAAGACCCTCCCACGGGAAAGGGGCAACTGACTAGACAACATGTTGGATTTCAGAGAGACAGCCCTAACTCCATAAGGAAGTGACTTCAGTTGGTTGCTCCCCTTACTGAGCGGATTGGTGGATCTGCTTGGAGTGGGCCACGCCCCTGGCCAGGACCCAGTGGGTTGCTACAAATTAATTCCCTGAGCTCAGCACACACTGATGCAGTGTAGGCCTGCAAAGGTTGACTGGCCCAGAGGGGAAGAGCTAGCACACACTGCCCTTACTTGAACTTTAGTCTCTGATAGCAGGCTCCAGAGTGCAGAAGGCCCTAGCCTGCGCCCTCCAGAGGAGCCTTAATCAACAAGAAAAGGAGCTGGGAATTACACTGTGCACTTGTATGGAATGAACCTAAAACATGACAAGAGGGAGAAATAAAAAAAAAACCAGCCCCCAACCCTGAGAACATTGATCCAGGAGAGGTAAATACAGAAGAGATAGAAGGCAGCAAACATACAACATCAAACACAGCAGTAGCAGACATAAAGAGCTATCTTCTGGACCTCGTAAGTGGGATCAAAACTGAAATATTAATTCAAATTAAACAAGAGATAAGTAGATTAATAAAAGAAAGGCTGGGCACCTATCAAGAAGACACAGACAGAAGAATGGAGCAACACAAAAGGAGAGAAACATTTAATGAAGAATACAAAAAAACCCTAGAATTCATGAAGCAGATTCAAAGAGATTATCAGGAAACTAAAGACTCCATAGAAAGCTGGCAAAAGTGCTTGAAAGAAACCAAAGATAGACTATCAAAAATTGAACACAGGCTTGCAATATGTGATCATGAACTGGAAGATCTCTTAAAAATAACAAGGGAGCAGGCAATAACAATTGGAAGGGTAGAGGACGACAAGAGGATCTATAACTTAAGAATAAAGCATGTGAATGAAGAAGCAGGAGTCAAAACAGAGGAATTGCAAAGGCTATTCACAGAAATTATTAAGGAAAACTTCCCAAGCATAGAAAAAGGAAATGATATGCAGAAGTATGAAGCATACAGAACTCCAACCACCTACAACCAAAACAGAGCTACACCTAGACACATAATAATCAAGATTCCAGAAATTCAATATAAGAACAGAATATTAAAAGCCATCAGAGAAAAGAAACAGATCACCTATAAAGGAAAACCCATCAAAATCATGGCAGACTTCTCCACACAGACCATCAGGTCAAGAAGAGCCTGGAGTGAAGTAATTCAAGCACTGAAGGAGAACAACCTCCAGCCCAGATTGATGTATCCTGCAAAACTCTCTCTAGAAATTAATGGAGAAACAAGATGTTTCCATGACAAAGAGGAACCTGGAGAATTTGTGACCACCAACCCAACCCTACAAAAAATACTGAAGGACATTTTAGAGAGAGAAAACAAGAATCCATGCATTTCAGGAACAGTGGCAGAGAGGCCTCAGTGAACGGGGCAGACAGTTGAGTGGAACAGAAAAATAGACAACCAATGGCAGAAAAACAGAATAGCAGAAATAAGGCAGAGAAGATTGGCTATAATCTCTAGTATAGATGGCCTTGAAATACTAACAGAGAGGAACACAGGCAGAGTAGATCAGGAGATAGGGTCCATTGAGATGCTCTATATAGGGAGGCAGTGAGACCCAAAACAAGCAGTGCACCCTATGGGAGTGAAAGGGGAGGACTAGTCTAAAAAAGGAAGGCAGAGGATATTGTTAATTGGGTAACAAGATTTAAAATTTACATTATTCTCACAACTCTGCTTGGATGGATTATGTGCTGTTCCAGTTTGTCTGCTTACACCAGACTTGAAATGAACTTGAAATCAACTTAAAATGAAGCTCTTTATAACTTATACTATCTTATTATGACTGATCTTATTTGAATCTGGGTTGTTAGATTGCTACTTTGTATTGACTGATTTTATTGAAATCTGTTATGATTGATAGCATCAAGTCTAAGAGTATAGGCACCTACACTGAAGATGACAAGATTCATTAAGATACCACGTCTGGTTTGATTATTAATTGCTTTTGAAGTCTTATAATATCTCCAATGCTTTGTTTTTATTAATGCTGTTATATACTGCTGAGAATCATGGTAACCATGTAGATCACCTTGTATTGTGGTTATATATGACTTTTTTGCTTCATGCTTTTCTAGGAATTGTTTTGTTTTATCTTGCTTTGTTTTGTTTTTAGATCTAATACAGAAAGGATAGATATACAGGTAGAGACTCATGCATGTGTAGAGCTTATAAACAGTTTATGAGAACCAACTATATAACACATGTTGAAATGAACAACTACTTTGAAGAAAAAGAGACACTACAGTACCCAGTGCTGATTCCATAATGTCATGATGTGTAATCCAGCAAAACTATCATTCTTTGTTCAAAGTGATTTTAGCTTGTTTTGTTTTGTTTAAGTTCAAGTTCAACACACATGAAGGTATGGACAGCTGTTTTGAGGAGAATGAGAGACACTATGACAGCCATTCTCAGCTTCCCTATTGTCTGGTCTTGAAGAGTTGAAACACCCTCCTCATCCTGCTCAGATCAATTCCATACTATGTTGTTTCATGTGAATTCCCTGTATGTGACAATATGGACAACTATTTGGAGCAAAACAAGAGTCAATACGATAGAGAGTGAATATCTCCCATTGTCGAGTTTTGAAATTTATGTCTCTTACATTGCTTTCTTGTGATCCACTTTGTTCTGTTTTGTTGTGTTTAATTTTACCCTTTTGATATAATTGCATGTATATTTGAGTGGGTAAGATGGATGACCATATTGCTGTTTTTGTCAGATCGAGGAGCAGATCTGTTAACAGTCTCACTGTTTGAATGTCGACTTTACATGTTTTAACTTTGTAAATTGAACAACTATTTCCAAGAAGTCAGTATGTAATTTGTCAAGTAATAATTTCTTAGGTTTTTTTGTTTTGTTCTTTTCCTTTTTTCCTTGGAATTCTGTATTGTTGCTACTATTTATTCTGTTTTGTTTTGTTTTCTCTTTAAATAAAATTTTAAAAAAAGATCCCAGACGCACAGCATAAAAACAGATTAGTAAAAGCTGTTAGATGAAAGACACAATTCACTTATCAAGGAAATGCCATTACAATCAGGTCAGACTTATCAGCCCAAACCCTCAAGGAAAGACAAGCTTGGAGTGAAGTGTTCCAAGCCCTGAAAGGAAACAACTTTCAACCTGGATTGATATACCCTGTAAAACTTTCTTTGAAATTTAATGGAGAAATAAGATACTTGCATGACAAAGAACAGCTGAAGAAATTCATGTCCACCAAACCAACCCTAGAAAGAGTACGGAAAGACATGCCAGATAGAGATAAAAATGACTAAAATTCTCAGGACAACAACATAAAGAAACCACCAGACAGAGTAAGCAATTAAACAAGGGAGAAAAGCAGAAAACAAACAGTAGGAAAATAACATGAGAAAGTTGAACCAATACATATCAGTGATATCCATAAATGCAAATGGCCTCAATTCACCTATCAAAAAAAAATAGGTTGGCAGAATAGATCCAGAAATGGGATCCAACAATATGCTGTATACAGGAAACACTCCTGACTCAAAAGGAAAATCACAGATTAAAAGGCAAAGGATGGAAAATCATACTCCATACAGCAGGAACCCAGAAAAAAGCAGGGGTAGCTATTCTATTTGTAGACACTGTGAATTTCAAACCAAAAATGATCAAAAGAGATAAAGAAGCTCACTACATACTTTTTAGGGGAATAATTCCAGAGGAAGAGCTAACAATCATAAATATATGTGCACCAAATACAGGAGCACCCAACTATATAATACAAATACTGATAGACATGAAAAACCAAATACATAATAAGGCAATTGTAATAGGGGATCTTAATACCCTACCATCACAAAGAGATAGATCAACTAGACAAATGTCAGCAAAGAAATAACAGAACTGAATCAAACCTGTGAGCAAATGGATTTAGTAGATATTTACAGAGTGTTTTGCCCAACCACATCAGAATACACATTCTTCTCAGCTGCGCACAGGACATTCTCCAAAATAGACCATATATTAGCTCATAAAACATTCTTAAGTAAATGTAAAGGGACTGAAATTATCCCATCCATATTATCTGACCATAGTGCACTGAAATTGGAAGTTAATGGCAAAATAAACTGCAAAATCTGCATAAATACATGGAAATTAGTTAAAAACCTCCTGAACAATCAATGAGTTATAGGTGAAATTAAAGAAGAAATTAAGCAACACCTATGATTCAATGAACATGCAGATACAACATACCGAAATCTGTGAGATGCAATGCAAGTGAGCCTAAGATGAAAATATGTATCAATAAATGGTCATATCAAGAAAACAGAATGAGCATAATTAAACAACTTAATGCTACATCTCAAGCTCCTAGAAAAAGAAGAGCAAATAAAACCCAATACTCATAAAAGAGCTCATAAAAGAGGAAATTATAAACAGCAAAGCAGAAACTAATGCAATTGAGACTAAAAAGCAATACAAAGAATTTAGGAATCAAAGAGCTGGTTTCTTTAGAAAATAAAGAAAATAGATAAACCTCTAGCCAACCTTATCAAGAAAAAGAAAGAAAAAAACTCAAATTCATACAATGAGGACTGAAAAGAGAGAAATTACTACAGATGCCATGGAAATTCAGAAGATCATAAATACCTACTTTGAAAATATTTACTCACATATGGTGGAAAGCACAGAGGAAATGGACAGATATCTAAAAATATATGAACTACGAAAGCTCATTCAAGAAAATATAACAATTTTGAATTAACCCAATACCATCTATTGAAATTGAAAACGTGATTAAAAACTTGTCAACAAAGAAAAGCCCGGGTCCTGCTGGATTTATGGCTGAATCTACAAGAAATATAGAGAAGATTTAATGTCAGTACTCCTCAAAATCTTCAATGAAATTGAAAGGGAAGCAATCCTCCCTATCATATTCCTGGAGGCAATTATTACTCTGATAACAGAACCAAAGACCCAACCAAAAAGGAGAACTATAGGCCACTCTCACTAATGAACATTGATGCAAAGATTCTCAATAAAATACTGGCAAATAGAATGCAGCAATTTATCAAGAAGATTATACAGCATGATCAAGTAGGATTTATCCAGGAATACAGAGATGGTTTAACATATGCAAATCAATAAATGTAATACACCACATCAACAGAGTCAAAAACAAAAGTCACCTGATCATCTCAATAGATGTAGAAAAGACTTTTGATAAAGTCCAACACTTCTTCATGATAAAAACCTTACAGAAATTCAGAATAGATGGTATCTACCTCAATCTGATAAAGGCCATATATGACAAACCAGCAGCCAATATTACACTAAATGGACAAAACCTGAAAGCTTTCACTTTAAAATCAGGAACAAGACAAGGATGTCCACAATCACTATTTCTACTCAATATAGTTCTGGAAACATTAGACAAAGCAATCAGACAAGTGAGAAAAATAAAAGAAATAAAGATACGAAAGGAAGAAGTTAAATTATCACTATTTGCAGATGATATGATACTCTACAAAGAAGACTCCAAAATCTCCATTAAAACATTACTAGAGTTAATAAGCAAATTCAGCAGTCTAGCTCAATACAATGTCAATACCCCAAAATTAATAGCATTCCTGTACAGAAGCAAAAAACTCACTGACAGAGAAATTATGGAAATATCACCTTTCACAGTAGCATCTAAAAAAAAGGAAATACTTAGCAATCAACCTAACCAAGAATGTAAAAAACCTATACACTGAATATCATACTACTCTAAAAAAGAGATTGAAGAGGATATTAGAAAATGGAAGGATGTCCCTTGCTCTTTATTAGAAAAAAACAGCATTGTGAAAATGGCCATACTCCCAAAACTGTTATACAGTTTTCATGCAATTCTGATCCAAATATCATTAACATATCTTACAGACCTACAGAAAATATTCCTCAAATTGATTTGGAAACAGAAGAAACCTAGAATAGCAAAGGCAATTCTGGGCCACAAAGGCAAGGTAAGGGGCATCTCAATCCCTGACATGAAATTATACTACAAAGCTACAGTGATAAAATCACCATGGTACTGGAATAAAAACAGATCTGAAGATCAATGGAATAGATTGGAAGATACAACTACAACCACAAACACACTCAACCACCTTATCTTTGATAAAGGGGCCAAACATGCTCACTGGAAGAACGACAGTCTCTTTAACTGGCAAAGAAATAGACCTGAGGATCAATGGAACAGATTAGAAGATGCAAACATAGTTACAAAGACACTCAGCCACCTTGTATTTGCCAAAAGGGCTAAACATGTTCACTGGAAGAATAGCTTCTTTAGTAAATGGTGTTGAAAAAATTGACTTTCCACATGCTGAAGAGTAAAACTGGACCCATGCCTATCCCCACGCACTAAACTAAATTCAAAATGGTTCAAAGATCTAAATATTAAAACAGAAACACTAAATCTACTGGAAGACAAGGCAGGTAGAAATCTTGGAGGCATAGGGGTAGGCAAAGAGTTTGTGAACAAAACACAAACTGCATGTGAAGTACATGAAAAAATCCACAACTGGGATCTCATCTTATTAAAAAGTTTTTGCACTTCAAAATAAATCACCAACAAAGTGAAAAGAAAACCCACAGAATGGGAATAAATTTTAGCCAGCAACCCCTCAGACAAAGGACTTATATCCAGAGCATATCAAGAATTGAAAAACATCAAGCCCCCAAATTCAAAGACCCTCTCCAAAAAAGGACATCTGAGATGAAGACACATTTCTCAGATGAAAATATGTAAGTAGCAAATATATACATGAAGAAATGTTCACCATCACTGGTCATTCGAGAAATGCAAGTTAACACAGCATGGAGTTTTCATCTCACTCCAGAAAGAATAGCTGCCATCAAGAAATCAACTAAAATGTTGGTGAGGCTTCAGGGAAAAAGGAACACTGCTCCACTATTGGTGAGAGTGTAGACTGGTGCAGCCACTGTGGAAATCAGTATGGAGATTTCTCAAAACACTAGGATTGGAAGTTCCATTCAAAGTAGCTATTCCCCTCCTGGGTATTTTCCCAGAAAAGCTGAAAAGGTCATGTCAACCATATTTATAGCAGTGTCATTTGTAATAGCTAAATCTTGGTAACAAATGAAATGCCCATCAACCGCAGAATGGATGAAAAAGATGTGGTATTTATCTATATTACTCAGCTATAAAAAGGGTAATCTTGAGGCTTTTATAGGTAAATGAAGGTAACTTGAGACTATCCTCATAAGTGAAATAAATCAGATTCACATTTGTGAATATTGTATTATTTCTCCAGTATAAAAAATAATAATAAAACCTGAAAGAGTAATAAGATCCAAATGTATAATAGATATTATAATAATGAAAGGGAAAGAAAGTGCTCTAAAGGATATAACTGTATGTATGTTCAAGTATGCAAGATAGATAACCATACTAGTAAGTTTTTGTTATTTCATTAAACAGAATAGTTCATACTGTCATTGTGTGATTGTCCACTTTTTATGCTTTGATTTTGTAACTGGAACAACTACTTTTAAGATAACAATATGTAATTTATCAACTGTTTATCACTGTTATCAACAGTGATTTCTCACTGTTATTTTTTTTGAAATTCTGTATTATTTCTACCCTTTTTTCTATTTTGCTTTTTACTCTAAATAAAAAATAAAATAAAATATAATAATGTACAAGTTTGTAAAATGTTGAAGAAAAAACTCTGTCTTATCACTTTTATTTGTCTTTAAACACCCTTTTAAATGTTTCATCATCACCACTGTGTATCATCAAAGATTTCTTCATCTTTTTCAAACTAAAACTGTTCCCATTGAACACTGACCCCCCAGCCCCTTGCCTACACCCCTGGCAGCCCCATCTATACAGAACCCTTTCTCATCCTCCCTGAGGTCCAGGAAGGTTTATATTTGTGATCCCAAGGAGAAGTTACTGGAATTTTAGGAGTTAATTCCAATCTACCACTTCCAGTGCAACCCAAGGTGAGAATAAAGACACTAAGACATATAGACAGTGCTGAGGGTTCTAAGTCCAGCCAAGATGGTGTTCTCTGGAACAAAGGTCCCACACAGAGCCCAACCCAGATTTTATTGGGACCTCGGGGATGAGCTACAGTCAGAGTGGCAGCAAATATGTGACTGCCAAGACTACCATGAGCTGGGCTAGGTAGGAGGTCTGAGATCACCTCTGCAACATGCAGAGGGTAAGAAATGCAGAGAGTGTAACCTGCATCACACAACTGAGCGAGTATCTAATAATCTGGGGTCAGTGCTTCCATTCTGCTGTACAGTCCTTTTTGCCCTGTGAAGTCATAGTCTGTTTCTTGAGGCTTGGTCTCAGCCGACATCCTGGAGCACGGCTCTCCATCCAGCCTGGCTCAACTGTGTGTTTGGGGAGTCACGTGGCAAAGTAACACTGACCTGTGGCTTTGCTTCAGAGATGACCCATCAGCTCCTCAGCCAGCCCATTTGACATTGTTTAAAGGCAACTGAAGGGACAAAGAAATAGCCCAGCCAGCTCTGTACATATCAATATATGGAGACGGGGCCAAGTTTATCCAAAATGGAGATAGTTGTTCTTCTTTTCAAAGAGAGGCAAGCAGAGTTGTCTGGGTGGTTCCCCAGAGCCATCCTACTTTCTGTCTTCTTAGACGGGAGCCCTCTAGGGACCTCACTGAATGGATTCATGCAGGAGTTGTCTTGTTGTGACTTATTCCTCTCAGCATGACCTTCACTCAGTCCATCCATGTTGTAGCCATAGGGCAGAATTTCCCCCCTTCTTATGGCCTGAATCCTCTTCCCCCGTGCAGGTGGCCCACAGTGCACCCCCTCCTCCAGCCATGCACACTGCGGTTGTGTGTACCTTAGACTTAGGATGAATAACATTGCTGTGAACGTGAGTGTAGGAAACACCGCACCAGGCACAGATTCCAATTCTTTGAGGAGCGAAATGACTCATCATATGCAATTCTATGAATATTTGGGGGGTAATCGCCATACTACTTCCACAGAGGCTGTGACATCTTACATGGTGGTAACAGCAGTGGCGTAGCTAAAATTCCTGCTGCTCGGGGCGGTCCTTCAATTTGCCATTCTCTAACCGATCTGAAGATGTCAAGCTACTTAAACAGAAAATTAAAATGGCACATGGAGACAATCTAAGAGCATAACAAACAAACTGCAGATGTAACATTCATATTTGATGTATTTGAATTTCACCATGTGAAAATGGAGTACACTGTTCCCATGTAATTTTCTTTTTGGCCAATAAGGCCACCCAAAAATGCGTTGCCAGGGTCGGATCGTGCCCACCCCTACCCAGCAATCCCAGCTAGGGCCAGTAGGTAGCACTGTGCTAACAGTTCAGGAGCAGGTTGCATCAGCCCACAGGGAAATCTGGAAGGGCTGCCAAGAGCAGCACAGGAAAAGGGACACTGTCCAGAGGCGTCGCCCTTGTGAAGGCAGTGATTTCCAAGGGGGTTTGCCTGTGCCGGCCTATGGCGGTCTAGCTTTCCGCCTTAAGAGACAGCCCTGCATGGTGGCTCTTCTATCCAGGAACTTTCTTTTTTTCCCCAGCAACACTTTGGTCGCGGCTCAAAGCCATGGCTATCTCGGTGTGGCTGCTGCTGCTGCTGCTGCTGCTGCTACCGCCTCTCGGGACGCTGGTGAGTACCTTGTGGAATAAGGGGGCGGCAGGGGGAGGGACTAATAAGGACAGGAGCTCGGTTACCCGAAAGGAAGGCGCTGCTTCCCAGGGTCCTGGAACATCTGATCGCCCAGATTCTATAGCCACTGCTCTGCCACGTGGGTCAGTGGCGAGGGTGGAGTGGCGAGGACTGGACGCTGACGCCCTGAGTCGCAAAGCTGCCTCCTGGGGAGTTTAGGCTGTGGCTGGCAAATGCCTGCGCACCAAGATGACTATCTGGTGGGACCCAAGGGAAGGCAGATGCCCCAGGACTCTGCTCTATAAACCCGATCTTCACTGTAAATTCACTCAGCTGTTTCTGCACTGTGTAACTTTGGCACAGACAGGGTTTCACCAGAGACAAGATATGACTCACATGTACCTGAAGCTTCTCTACGGTGTTTTCTTGGAACAGCGCCTCTCAGCCTTTGCTCTACCTTTGCAGGCTGTTTTAAACAGCAAAACTAGCAACAAAAGTCACAAAAAAACAGGGAAACACATAACACCCTACAGACTACAGAACACTTCTCTAGGCCTTTAAAAGAATTTCTTTTTAATTTCAAGAAGTTAGTTACCCAGGCTTAGCTTGAACTTTTGATCTTCCTGCCTCAGGGTCCCTAAAGGACACTCAATTACTATGAGAGACCAAACAGGGAGGCAGAGGGTCACCTAGGTGAACTTCAGTGGAAATGATTCACATGACTCCATCTTTTTACCACTCTGTGGCTATTGATAAAAGCCTACAACAGTGCCACGGATTTTGCAGGTATGAATACCTTTTACCAGTGAAGTGGATTCACAGACACGTCATTTGACTTTAGTGAATAACAACTGCTCTGGAGAAACTGTTGTGAAATTTATAGATCTAGTCACACAGCTACAAAATGCAAAAGTCAAAAATTGACATAATTCAATGGTGAAATCTAAAAATCCATACATTTGTTATATAATATTACTGAAAAACCAGAATATCAACCACAAAACTAAAAATCAGTAAGAATGCTGAGGATTAGGGCTAGGTACAGTGGTGCACACCTGTAATCCCAGGCACTTGGAAAACTGAGGCAACAATATCATAAATTCAAGGCCAGTCTGGGCAACTTAGTAAAACCCTGTCTCAAAACAAAACCAAAACAAAGTGTAGAGAATGCTGCTAAGTGGTAGAGTACATGCCCAGCCTGTAAAAGGCCCCGGGTTCCACCTTCAGTAATACAAGAAAGATTTCATGTGTGTATGCACACACGTAACCGTGTAAATTGTATGCACACAGAAGCTCCTTCTGAAACCCGCAGATCCCAGCTTCCCATTCACAGATAGTGTTTCTTCTTCTCCCTCCTTCTTTCCCTTTATCATCATCTTTCCCTCTTCATCTACCGCCTCCTCCTTCTTATTCTTCTTCTTTTCTCTCCTTCACTTCTTTCTTCCTCATTTCCTTTCTTCCTCCCTCTCTTCTTTCCTTCCTTCCCTCCTTCCTTATTTCTTTGGTGTTGCTGGAAAGTGAACCCAGGGCTTTCACACTGAGCTACATCCCTTGGTATGTTTTCCTTTTGAAACAAGCGCTCACTAAGCTGCCTAGGCTAAGCTAGAACTTGACATCCTCGTGTTGAAGTCTTGCAGAGTACTGGGTTACACACGTGTATCACCACAGTGGTTTAAACAATGTATTTTCTTGACAAAGTGTATTTACAACAATGGAAAAACAACATGCTGGAATAAAACAATGTTCACCAAAAACTCACAAAGACTCCAAAGACTCACAACATGCCAGGTATAGTTCTGGGCATGCAGATTGAAATAAGGACAGCCAAGAAAAGTCCCCAATAGAAGCACAGGTATTTGGAAACTGAAGAACGTGTTCCCCAAGGTAGTACCTGCTCCTATTGCTCATTAGACTGCAATGAGGTGTATGAGGAAAAGTTACTGTGAGGGCTTCCCCAGCAAAGTTCACCCCAGAGACCATCCCAGGGACCAGCAAAGACCACCCCAGGGCCACCCCAGGGCCAACTTGGGCTGGAGCCACCCAGTTCTTCTGTGTCCAGACACACCTCTGTGTATTTCTGTTGGGGAGAGGTAAGTTCCACATGCAATGTGGGCATCTCCTGAGAATGCCAATCTCTCTTTCTGATTCAAGGTGTCTGTGGTAAGCAGTGTGACCCCCTGTAAACCACAGAAGTGTTGCACTGATAATCTCTGCTATCCTTGCTGTCCAGCTGGTGAGTCCAGGCTGCTTTCTGTAGCTTCCAGGGGCTGGAATTCCCACCTGGAGAAGGGAAGCCAGGGGGTTTGGGCTAGAGCAGAGCTGGAAATGCCCTAGGAGCAGACACTGTGACAGCCCCCATGGCTCACCCTCATACCCCACCTGGGAAGGAGTTTCCCTGCACCCGCAGTGAAGGAGCCCCATGTGAACAGTGACAGAACCGTGTTCTGCAGGGCTGGAGAACAGAAGTCAGTTAGGAACCTGCTTTCACATGTTGAGGTGTCAGTCACAAGTGAGCAGGGCCTCAGCTCATGAGGGCACAATGCATGCTGTGGTGGCAGCCAAGAGTGTGGGGCAGAAGCCGTGGCCACCATGTGTCTTAGGGATGGGATGGCCATGAGCTCAGCCCCCAGGAACAGGCAGCCTGGGCTCCACTTCACCTCTCTTCCTTCTCACTCAGGCTGCCACGTCAGCAAACCCTACTGGGAAAACCAAGGCACTATGGAGTGCGTACCGTGTGAGCCTGGAACCTTCATGGACAACCCCAGCACGATGGAGTCCTGCTTTCTCTGCTCACAGTGTTCCTATGGTAAGTATGGGACTGAGGGAGGCAGGGACAGTGGTGCCATCTCTCTGTCTCTCTCTCTCTCTCTCTCTCTCTCTCTCTGTTTCTCTCTGTCTCTTTCTCTCTGTTTCTTTCTCTTCCTTCCTTCCTTTTGTGCTAGAAATTAATCCAAGTTTCTTAAAAACACTACGTAACCATTCAACCACTCAATCTCTGAGCTACATTCCCAGACCTCCACTAAATCTTTTTTTTTTTTTTTCACTCTTTTTAAAACAGAGTTTCACTATACAGTTCAGGCTGGCCTTGAACTCACTCTGCAGCCTAGGCTGGCCTTGAACTCACGGTAATCTTACATCTAGGCCTACCAAGTGCTGTGATTACAGGCATGCTCCACCACACCCGGCACTTCACTAATTTTTAAAACATCACCTCAATCCCCTATCCCCACCCAATCACAGATCAAAGCAAAGCAAGTTTTGGGTCTGTGCATAGAACATTAGCTGGCATGGTGTCTTAGTTACTTTCTTGCTGCTGGGATAAAAAACCAACAAGTTAAAGAAGGAAAGTTTGAAAGGGTTTCGGTCCATGGTCAGCTGGCTCCCAGGCATGTTGACGTGGCATGGAGAAGGGTCCATGGCATGAAGCAGCGAGCCTGCCTTCCCTCTCTCCCTTTCTGTTTCATCCCAGCTCTCAGCCTATTGTTTGGTGCCAGCCAAACCCAGGGTAGAGATTCCCGCCTCTTCAGTAATTCCATCACCGTAGCTATCTTCAACCAATGAATGGGCTAATTTATTTATCACATCCATAATGCAGTATCACGCACCCATGATGCAGCCTTCTCTCCAAAGTCCCACCTATGAGCTCATGAGTCTTGGGGAGACATCTAGATATAAACCATAATACGCTGTGTCCCTCACACAAGTTCAGGTTGCAGGAGGCACAGTGGTGAGGTTTCTCTTCAGTGTGAGGACACAGATATGTAGCTAGAGCAGCAATCTGCAAATTACTAATATTTCCAAGGCCACTGAATAAAATCTGTGTACAAGATTCATATGTAGGAGCTGAGGATTTAGGTCAGTGGCATAAGCACTTGCCTGGGAAGTGTGAGGTCAAAAAAAAAGCCCCACAAGATTCATATGTAAATATTCATCTAAGTTACTGTATGTCAACAAAGAATTGGTTTTATAAAATAATTGTTTTATAAAACAAAAAAAGAATTTTTTATAAAAGTGTAATTTTTAAGACATTTGCATGAGCCAAAATAGAAAGTGTCCACCATATTGAGATCCTGGAATAAATGTAGCACAGGATGTGTAAGATGCACAAACACCATTCACATCCATTTGTAGAGAACTGACATGAGATTACAGGGGAAAAGAATCTCATAAAGGTGTCAGTTCTTCTCCTTGGAGCAATCCCTAGAACCAGTGCCTCCCTAGTGTGGTTCCCAAGAAAGGTTTTCTTGAAACGAAAAGCTAACGGATGCCACAATGCTCCTGAGGACCACAGCCCAGCCAGCTCTAGGCCTACGCTGATGTCACAGCTCTGGAAGGGAACAATGAGGATGGCCTGAGTCCATGCAGGGCTGGGATGGTGGCACCAGTCATCAGCAGAGGCCCTGAAAGATGTGGAACCATGGTGTGGACCTGTGGCCTCCAAGTGAATCCCTAATGGATACCTCCTTGTGCATGCTGCAAAGTGCCAGCTCCTGCTGGGGCGCTGGCTGTATCTCTCCTGCCCCCGACACACACAACATCACTGCATGGAAATCCACACAGGAGAAGCAAAATTGAAAGAAGAAAACAGTATCTTTGGATTTAAGCCAATGATCAACTTTTATGTAGGTTATAAAAGTCAGTACAACATACGATCAATGAACACCACTACGTTAGAACTACATGCTTCTGTGTATCAAAAGACATACAAGTTTAAAGTGTTAAGCCATGAAACAAAACATATTTGTGACACATAGGGTACACACAGCAACCAGAATGTGGTAAAGATGCCTGCCTATAATTAGACAAAGGCAGGCAGGCCTGGGACTCAGAGGTAAAATAGGTATCCAGCAGGAGCAAGGTCATGGGCTTGATTCCAGCACCACAAAGAAATAATGAACCAACAAACAAAAACTCACTAGCAGTGTACTCTTCTGTTAGGGATGAAAAAGATGAAAGGAGCCCTGCTGGCCTCTCCACAGATTCCATGTATCAGAGGGGGCGGCCTGGTTACCTTTTCTTGGTCCCTGTGTTAGAAGACAAGGTGAGGGCAGATTCCATGCCCAGGATCAAGAGCACATGGACGGGCCCCCGGGTGTCGTGACCAGTATAGGAGGGGACAGTGTCCCACCCTGGTGACTCCCCTTTGGCCTTCTCTCTAACAGATCAGGAGGTGGTCTCCAACTGCTCCTTGACTGCTGACCAGCAGTGTCGGTGTAGGAAAGGATACTACTGTGACACAGGAAACTGTGCGGAGCACTGCTTCCGGTGCAGCAGGTGCCAGAGGGGACCCTGGGCGGGGGACAGTCTTGCATCTTCCTCTCACTGCTCGCCTTGCATCGGTCACTTCTATGGATGTCCAGCCTTGTTTCCCCACCTGTACAGTAACACCAAGGGGCACCACCGGCCACGTGGCAGAGCAATATACCCAGTAACTTGATGTTTTCTCACGGCCTCACGCTCACTTGTGATAGGTTCCCACGCTGTGAACAAACTCCTGAGAAAACCACTTTGAGACAGGGCAGGTTTATTTTGGTTCACAGATTGCCAGGGTTCAGTCCATGGGTAGCTGGCTGCACTGTTTCTGGGTCAGAAACATCAAGGTGGATGGGTGCAGTGGAAGAAGGTGACCAGGAAAAAGAGAGGCCAAGAGCTTGATAGGAAAAGACCTGGGATCAGACAGAGCCTCCAAAGACATGGCCCATGATCCCCTCCCTCTGAAATGGCCCAATCTCCTGTTTTCACCACCTCCCAGTGATACTATCAAATTATGGTCTCACCAATGGATTAATCCACTGACAGTGTGAGCCCTTCATGATGCAATCACAGGTTGCTATTTCCCCTCAATCCCTAGACCACCAATCAGGTTGTAAGTATCCATAGAAGGGAAAAATTGGTTAACTTGGCCCATCAGTGGGAATCATAGCAATGCCACCTGCAAGGCTGGGCAGGGTGTGGACCCCAGGGAGGTCCTCCAGCTCTCTGACCACACAGGCTGCCTCCAGGAGTGGGTGGGGCAGGTATCAGGACTCTTATGGGTGACCTCAGAGGTGGCCCCAGAGACAGGGTGACCTCAGAGACAGAGATGGACCCCAAGCAGGAAAAAATGGACACTATCTCTCTCCAGGTGTCCAAAGGGGATCCCAGTGGTGCGGGAATGTGACGCCACGGCCAACACAGTCTGCAGCGAGGCTGATCCAAGTAAGAGAATTTGTTTTTCTTTTTAAAGTCTGACTATATTTTCACTTAGGTGGAATCCATGTGATATAAAATTTACCATATTATTTTTCCATGTGTTTTATGAATGCGTGTTGGTTATAAAGATCAATGGGTTTCATTTTGGCAGATTTGTATATACCCATAACACTCTTCAACCATTTTCACCCCCCACGGCCCCCTTTGTCCCACATTTCCTGTATCAATCATTTGAAATTGATGAGTCAGTGTCACTCTATACCACCACTTCCTCTAGCTCCAAAAGAGACACATCTTCCCAGAGGGAGCTCCATCTGTAGTAAACAGTGATGCTGCAGCCCCAGCCCCTGGCCGCCACTCACCAGCTTTCTAGTTCACTAGACGGGCCTGTTCTGGATATTTCTCACAAAAGGCCTCAGAACACATGTGACCTTTTGTGGCTGACTTCTTTCCCTGAGCATCATGTTTTATAAGGCTCACCCAGCACAGGTTGTAGTGTGAATCAGTACCTCATTCCTTGCTATGGCTGAGTAATCACACACACCTAGACACACACACACACACGCACACACATGCACACACGCACACACACACATGTACACACACACACACATTTCATTTTCCTTCATGCCTATTGGAAATTTATTTAATTTTCTGCAATAATTCGATCCTGAGGCCAGACCATTCAACAGGGAAAGGACAGTCTTTTCAACAAAGTACTCTGAGAAAACTGAATACCTGCATATAAAAGAATGAGTTTGGACCCTTACCTCACAAGGCGCACAAAAACTATTTAGAGATGGATGAAAGATCTGAAAGTAAGACCCAAACCAGAAAACTCTTAAAACTTGGGGAAACATTGGTTTTGGTATCAAATGTCGATATGACATTAAAAGCACAGTGCAGGAGGAAATGCAGACAAAGGAAACTACAAGTCATTTCCAAACTTCTGGGCTCTGATTCTTGCACAATAGCAGGGAAGAGCATGGAGGAAATTTTTCAGTGTATTAATCTGATAAAGAATTCATATCCAGAATAAGTAAAACAACACAACACAAAACAAAAAGAACTCTCAGTACTCAGCAACAACAATATAAGGTAAAAGGTCAATTTTAAAAGTGTCGACAGGCCCTTTATCAACTTTTGCCTAAAGAAGACGCTAATGGCAGATAAAAATGTAAAAAGATGTTCAAAATTATTGACTACTAAGCAAATGCAAGTCTAAATCAATGAACTGCTAAATATGTCAATTAGGATGATCACTACATTTTTTGTGACAAGATCTTTCTGTATAGTTCAGAACTCCACAGATGTCACTTGCTCCTCTCAAGGGGCTGTGTTTACACTTTGAAGTCTACACTTGAAATCACTGTGTAGCCCAGAGTAAGTTCAGGCCTGTGTGAAGCTGCCAACTGCCCTCAGGGGTGGGACCCAGGCGGCCTCCACACCTCTGCATACACATGGCCTCTCCTTGGGGCTCCATGTTCACAAGGCCAGAGAACAGGGGTGCTGGTTTGCTCTTTGTACTGGGACTATGGAGGAAATGTCAATTTCTGCTCTTACCAAGACATTTTTCTGTTTCTCACAGAAACAGAAAAGATAAACCAATTGTACGGGAGCCTATACATGCTACCTCTTCTGGGATCAATAGCCATCTATTTCCCTAACTAACGTGGTCACTAAGTGCATTGTAGTCTGTGTAACAGCCCCTTGAGAGGAGCAAGTGACATCATGGTTGAATGTTCTACACCTGTGCCTTGGGCAGTCAACTGTTCTAATGCCCCAACATGAGCCAAAGACCTTGGACTTGTAGGAACCTATAGCTTTCATAGATTTGATTTTTGATGAGGAAACTGAGGCAACAGAAAACCCAAAATATGCAAAGGAGTGTTTGGTATTTGTTATGGATTGTATCGTGGTAAACTCTGCCCTCTTCAAACTGTAAATTTCAAAGATGAAACACTTTGCTTTGAGAAGGGAGCCCCAGAGCACCATGCAGCACAACGGTGGCAGTCTAGGGACATTGTTCCTCGGGATTGCGTTCATAGTGCTCAGCAGTCCACCCAACACAGAAGGACAGCTGGCTACTGCTCCAGCTTGTGGTATCATCCAGGTGGTGCTGGTTTTAAGTACATGCAAAATGCCAGAGTTGGGTGCTCAGGAAGGTCCTTTCAGATTTCGGAAGGCCTGGGAAGTCAAGCAGTGTGATCCTGAGAGAGCAGTGTGTGAAACTGTGAGTGTGAAGCTGGAAATGCAGTGGAGACCCCAGAAGACTGGAGAAGCCAGGAATATGGATCACCTGAGGAAAACTGCAAGGAGTGAGCAAAGCTGGCCCACGATGGCAACGATGAGAACTGCAACCACCTACCGTACCAGAAGGGGGAGCCACCCAAGCCCTTGGGAGTTGACATATTCCCACAGATTACACGGGATGCTGAACAGGGAACTATGGAATTTAGTGTATGCCCTGCTAAATTTGGGTTTTGCTTGATCCTGCTGCTTTCTATTCTTCTATTTGTACCTTGTGGAATAGGAATTTTTGTCTTGTGCCAGTGTATCTTTGGAGGGTGTAGGCTACAGAGCATCATGTCAGTTCTGTCATAAAGGTGCATTATCATGAGTATATAATTCCCGTGTTTATTCTTTAGAATATTTCTATTGACAAAATATTGACTTTAATTTTAGGAGTTTTATTTTATTAAATAATGAGTAATTAACAGCTAATAATATCAACATATAAAGTGCTGTATTTTTCATATTTATTGTTTATAAAAGGCATTAAAATTTTCAATATCAAATTTTTGGTGTTCAAAATCTAGAAAGTACCAATAGAAATAAATTCCTACACAAACTACAAAGAAAATACCCATCAAACGGTAGAGCAAGACTAATCGTTACTTGTGCTCTTGTACCTCAGGCAGTCTTCACACAGGACAGCATTGCCACACACACCTATCCTTACACTGACAGCACTTGTGTTTTTGCTTTCCCGGCCTTTTTGTAGAACATACATGACATCTTGATGGACTAGCTGTTTTCTTAGGTGGCTGTTACTATATTATACAATGTGTAGTTAAGAGGAACATAAAATAGCAAGAAATAAAGTAGTAAATGCTTAGCATGTATTGCCTGTTTAGAATAAACATCAACATTTTCACATCAGCTGTGTAGTTGTTTACAAAACATAAATACCTATATGAACTACAATGAAATACCAATATAACTTGTCTTGTTGATTTTTTTCTCTCACTTGTCTTGTTGATTTTTTCTCTCATTGAGACAAAATACCTGACACCCTAAATTATAGAAGGGAAGGTTTATTTCCTACAATTTTGGAGGCTTCAGTCCATACTCAGCTATCTTCAGTCAATACTCAGCAGGCTGGCATGGCAGGGTCACTGTAAAGGGCAAGCACAAACAGCAAAAGACAGAAAGACAGACTATGCTGGCTCCACCCCTGGGTGGGTGTAGCACTCACACCACCAATCCCAGTACTAGACAAGAACCAATCACGAATGCTAGATTTAGCCTCGTCCAGGAGTGCATGAAACTTGGAGGACCATCTGACATAAACCATGACACAACTCTACCACACAAATACTCTTTGCTTTAATTGTCACACCCAAGGCAATCTTCACACATGACAACTGCATGTTGCATGCACACATGTCTCACTGAGAGCACATATGCTTAGCTTTCCTTTCCTACATGGCAAGCCAGTCTTGTCACCTCTCTTATCATCCTGTGTTTTCAGGAGCTTCCTATCATTTACTATATACAAGGTATACTTAGCAGGAAAACAAGATAGCAATAAAATACCAAATATGTAAGTGTGCTTAGAATACACATCAGCATTTTCACATCAGCAGATTACCTACTTACAAAACGTAAAAGACAAACCCCGAAATAAAAGCCTACATGAACTACAATGTAAATACAAACAAAAGTCTGACATACAAATAATCTCTGCTGTGGCTGTCACACCCCGAACACTCTTCACACATGAAAACAGTACATCCTATACACAAGTATTGCTTACACTGATAACATGTATGTTTTGTCTTCCTGTCCTTTGCTGTAGGGCACAGTTGAAATCTTTTTGCTTTTCTTGCTGTTGTGGTAGGACTTTGTGATGCTGCATGTGTTTGTTCACCTGTCAACAAACCAGTGTGCTCCATAATTTATTTTGCATAGTTCCCTGGGCAGAAAGATTTTGTTCTAGCAGTTTTGAAGAAAACAAAATATTATGGTAGCCATTGCTGATTTTTTTTTAGTTTTTTATTTAAAGAGAAGAAAGAAAAGAAAAACAAAACAAATCAGAATAAAGGGTAGGAACAATACAGAATTCCAAGGAAAAAAGGAAAAGAACAACAACAATAAAACCTAAGAGATTATTACTTGACAAATTACATACTGACTTCTTGGAAATAGTTGTTCAAATTATAAAGTCAAAACATGTAAAGTAGACATTCAAACAGTGAGTCTGTTATCAGTTCTGTTCCACGATCTGACCAAAAAAAAACAGCAATATGATCATCCATCTTACCCACTCAAATATACATTCAGTTATATCAAAAGGGTAAAATTAAACACAAGACAGAACAAAATGGACCACAAGAAAGCAAAGTAAGGGACATAAATTCCAAAACTCTACAATCGGAGATATTCACTCTCTATCGTATTGACTCTTGTTTTGTTCCAAATAGTTGTCCATATCGTCACATACAGGGAATTCACATGAAACAACATAGTATGGAATTGATCTGAGCAGGATGAGGAGGGAGTTTCATGTCTTCAAGACCAGACAATAGGGAAGCCGAGAATGGCTGTCATAGTGTCTCTCATTCTTCTCAAAACAGCTGTCCATAGCTTCATGTGTGTTGAACTTAAACAAAACAAAACAAGCTAAAAATCACTTTGAACAAAGAATGATAATTTTGCTGGATTACACATCATGACATTATGGAATCAGCGCTGGGTAAGCCATTGCTGATTTAATATCGTCTTCCTTAGAAGTCCTACCATGTTTCTACTCTGCTATTACCATCAGTTCTATCATGTTGTGTCTTACTGGGATTTTAATATATGTGATAGTATAAACAAAGCTTTTTATTCAAAATGAGATATTATAGTAGCCATTGATCATAATTATTTGGTTCAGAATGTCCTGTAATTCTTTCATTCTCTTGAACGGTTTTATACTATTGTGTTATGTTTGATATTATTGTATCTGAAACTATGCTCAACTATAACAGAGAAAGAGATATTTTTGATAGCTACTGTTAATGTCCGGTTGTCTTGTTGTAAAGTGTTGTGTTGCTTATGTTGTTCTGTTCTGATCTGCTTTGTTCTGCCCTCTTTTATTTTATTCTCTTTAAAATAAAAAAAGTAATAAATAAAAAAAGAAAGATTGTGTTCTTCCTCTGATGTAAACGATCTCCAAAGAATTCTAGTCCCAAACTTCTAAGGAAATTTCACCATATTTTGCACTTCTTTTCTCAGAAAACTATCAAACTATTTATGCCACACATGTTTAGGATCAAGTAATACACAACAAATGGCTAATGCTTTGTGTTTTGAGTGACGTCATGGTTGCCACATAACTCGTTAACATCATCTACCTTGCCTTTGGTTTTGTAGTAGAAAGTTATCATCTCAGGCCTCTGTTTTGTTGAGGTTTCCCATCAATATTCCCATCATGGTGCCATATAGACACCAGCGGTACCAGCTTCTATTTCTTTGCCATATGTGAGGCCAATGTTATTTCTTTCCAAAATCCAAACACTGTACTATTCAATTCTCTGGTTTGAAATTGCAACATTTCATTTGCATTTTCTGCTTTGTTCCTGTGTACTGTTCCTACACTGGTCAAAGTGTGTTCTGTTAGCAAATGTAACCTCATTTGGGAACTGGGAAACCAATTATCAAATGTCACATTCCCATTATTTTGGGAGACGGCAACACCAAGTCTGTTCACAACATCATTTGGTTTATGACTACATGAATAAGGATCTGATGGCTGAATTCTAGGATAAATTCTTAAATTGAAAACATAATGAATCTTTGCACCTACAAGGGTATAAATTTTTATGCCATATTTTAATGGTTTTGGGGGAATATACAACGTGAAGTTACAACAACCATGAAATGCTATGAGATGTTCATTAATAGACATGTGTTTAGATGGTGTGCAAACTGCTTGACAATTACCCACAAAGCTCTCCAACGATGAGTGGTTAGCAAGCAGATTATCAGTACTTTTTGTTTCTTGGAGGGTAATTTTGTCATGAAACCTCAGACAAATTTGAAGGAAACCAAATGTCCTCAATGTCATTGTTATTCTGCACACTTAAAACCCACACCATCACTTTTCCGTAAGTCTTTTCTATTCCTGTGAAGACCACGAGAAATTCCTGCTAAGCAAATCAGACCTATGACTGCTTTCAGGTCAACTAGTGAGGTGACATAATCAATCCATTTTTGAATATGGCTATCAGTGCATATAGAACGTTTCACTGTATTTCAGCATTTGTGTATTTAACAACGTCTTGTAGCAATTCATCTGT
>PVJX010013489.1:0-47348 GCA_004027295.1 Dolichotis patagonum | reverse complement strand
AAAGTCACATAAAACCACAATACAAGGTGATCTACAATGGTTACCATGGTGTCTCAGCAGTGTATAACAACATTAATAAAAATGAAGCATTGGAGATATTATAAGACTTCAAAAGCAAGTAATAATCAAACCAGAGTGGGTATCTTAGTGAATCTTGTCATCTTCAGTGTAGTTGCCTATACACTTAGACTTGATGCTAGCCATCATAACAGATTTAAATAAAATCAGTCAATACAAAGTAGCAATCTAACAAACCAGATTCAAATAAGATCAGTCATAATAAGACAGTGTAAGTTATAAAGTGCTTCAGATTAAGTTGATAGGAAAATTAGGGATGATTACCATAATATGGCCTCTTATTTTTGGGATAGCTGACAATGTCCTCAAGTCTAGCATAAGTAGACAGACTGGAACAGCACGTAATCCATCCAAGCAGAGTGGTGAGAATAATGTAAATTTTAAATCTTGTTACCCCATTAACAGTATCCTCGCCTCCCTTTTTTAGACAATTCCTCCCCTTTCACTCCCATGGGGTGCACTGCTTGTTTTGGGTCTCACTGCCTCCCTATAAAGAGCATCTCAATGGACCCTATTTCCTGATCTACTCTGCCTGTGTTTCTCTCTGTTACTATTTCGAGGCCCTCTATACTAGAGATTATAGCCATTCTTCTCTGCCTCATTTCTGCTATTCTATTTTTCTGCCATTGATAGTCTACTTTTCTCTTCTACTCCACTGTCTGTCTCATTCACTGAGGCCTCTCAGCCACTGTTCCTGAAATGCTCATATTCTTGTTCTCTCTCCCTAGAATGTCCTTCAGTATTTTTTGTAGGGTTGGACTGGTGGTCACAAATTCTCCTAGTTCCTCTTTGTCATAGAAGCATCTTTTTTCTCCATTAATTTCTAGGGAGAGTTTTGCAGGATACATCAATCTGGGCTGGAGAGTGTTCTCCTTCAGCGCTTGAATTACTTTACTCCAAGCTCTTCTTGACCTGATGGTCTGTGTGGAGAAGTCTGCCGCGATTTTGATGGGTTTTCCTTTATAGGTGATCTGTTTCTTTTCTCTGATGGCTTTTAATATTCTGTTCTTATATTTAATTTCTGGGATCTTGATTATTATGTGTCTGGGTGTAGCTCTGTTTGGGTTGTAGGTGGCTGGAGTTTTGTATGCTTCATACCTCTGCATATCATTTTTTTTTCTATGCTTGGGAAATTTTCCTTAATAGTTTCTGTGAATAGCCTTTGTAATTCCTCTGGTTTGATTCCTGCTTCTTCATTCACATACTTTATTCTTAAGTTATATATCTTCTTGTCATCTTCCAGTCTTTGTATCTTTACTGCCTGCTCCCTTGTTATTTTTAAGAGATCTTCCCTTTCATGACCCCACATTGCAAGCCTGTGTTCAATTTTTGATAGTCTATCTTTGGTTTCTTTTAAGCAGTTTTGCCAGCTTTCTATGGAGTCTTTAGTTTCCTGATAATCTCTTTGAATCTGTTTCATGAATGCTACGTTTTTCCTGAATTCTTCATTAAATTTTTCTCTCCATTTTTGTTCCTCCATTCTTGTGTCTGTGTCTTCTTGAGAGGTGCCCAGCCCTTCTTTTATTAATCTACTTATCTCTTGTTTAATTTGAATTAATATTTCAGTTTTGGTCCCACTTACGAGGTCCTAAAGATATCTCTTTATGTCCGCTAATGCTATGTTTGATGTTGCATTATTGTTGCCCTCAATCTCTTTTGTATTTACCTCTCCTGGATCAATGTTCTCAGGGTTGGGGGCTGGGAGTTGTTTCTTATTTCTCCCTTTCGTCATGTTTTTGGTTCCTTCCATACAAGTGTACAGTGTAATTCCCAGACCCTTTTCTTGTTGGTTAAGGCTCCTCTAGAGGGTACAGGCCAGGAGCTTTAGCCCTCTTCAATAGGTTATCAGAGATTAGAGTTCACCCAGGGGCAGTGTGCGCTAGCTCCTCCCCTCCGGGCCAGTCAACCCCTGCAGGCCTTCACTGTGTCAGTGTGCACTGATCTCAGTGAAGTATTATTGTAGCGACTCATTGTCTCCCCACCAGGGGCATGGCCTAATCCAAGCAGATCCCACCAATCTGCTCGGCGAGGGGAGCAACCAGCTGAAGCCACTTCCTTATGGAGTTAGGGCTGTCCTGCCCAAATCCAACATGTTGTCCAGTCGGTTACCCCTTTACCGTGGGAGGGTCCCATTCCCACCACTCACCACATGCTGATGCCCCTCCCGAGAACTGCAGGACTCCCCGACCTCTGACTTCAGCGCAGCTGCAGTGGGAATTCACGGTGCCTCCGGGTGGGTCAAGCACAGGGCCGGTCTGGGTGAGCTGGATGCAGGGCTGTTCAGCTCCGTGCTCCGGCGGCTCAAGCCAGTCGCTACAGTGCGGATCACTTGTTCAGGTCGGGCAGGAATTCAGGCAGCTCAAGGAGGGTGCCATGCTCGCTGACCTTAGCTTCTCTGATGGTAGTCCCAGGACCTCATATTCGAGTGGTTTTTTGTGGTTTAGTTTTTCCCTGGGTTGTGAGAGTCCATCTCTATCTGTTTGGGTCTCTCCAGGGTGTTTTATTGTGGCATTTGAGCTGTCTCTCTCAGAGAGGGTCTCTCTCCTGATACCAGTCTGCCATCTTGTTCAATCTCACAATAAAAAGTTCTAATCCTCAAATGCAAGGAGAAAAAAATGAGGAAGAAAAACTATGCAGCATAATAACCAGGAACTGATTGGTTAATTATAAAAGATATAAATGCATATATGGCATTATCAGAGGACAAGAGAGGAATAGAGGAAGTTTTGAAGTAATAATGGTTGAGAGTTTTCCAAAGTTAATGATATACCATAGATCCATGAAGCCAAGGTCATGAAACTCGAATCACAAACATTGAGCAGAATCTATACTTAGGCATATAATACTTAAAGTGCAGAAAAATTAAAGACAAAAAGAAAGTCTTTGTAGAAGCTAGAGAGGAAACTGATATCATCAATAGAGGAGCAAGGATAATAATTACATCACATTTCTTTTCAGAAACTAAGAAAGAAGTAGGTGGGGTAAAATTGTGTTTTAAAAAAAGGACAGCTTAGAATTCTGTGTCTTGCTAAGTCATTCTTCTAACGTGTAGAAAAAATAACAAAAACCAAGGCACGTTTTCACTAACAGATTTGCCTTATAAGATATACTACTTTTTTAGAAACAAGGAACATAATATAGGTCAAAAGTTCTTATCTACATAAAGAACAAAAGAGCATCAGTGATGGCACCCATTAAGGTAAAATAGTATTTTATTTTTTCTTAATTGACCTAACTGATAAAGTTTGTCCAAAATAACAATAGCAACAATGTACTAAGTGAATATAGTTTATGGGTAGGTGAAAGGGATGGCACCAATGATCCAAAACTGGGAAGGATGAAGTACCAATATTGTGTTATAAGATATTAACCAGGCAAGAGTGCTGGAATTGGAAATGATCCTAGATTGTGAAAAGTATGCTGTGCTTTGTATAATACCAATGATCCATCATTCAAAACAGTGAAACAAGGTATTCAAAAATGTCTGCATATTCAACACCAACTTTCTTGATTACTTTCAAATTCTGTCCCTGATATACATAATATTCTCCTCTGAGACTGTTCTTGATGAAGAACATGGTGATATAATGTTTTTAAAACATTTTTTAAAAGATAATATTCTTTATTAGCACATTATTGTAGTACATAATGCTTACATTCCTTGTGGGAGCTGCTGCCTGCATATAGCACAGCATTTTTCCATTTCTTACCCCCTTCCTTTTCTTTTTAGTATGTGTTTTCAGTATATAATATTTGCGTTACTTGTGTGGAGTTGGTATGTGTACATAACACTTCCTAATTCATTCATTCAGTGAATGAATCCCTAATTCATTCATTCACTCCCTAATTCATCCCTTCCCCTTCCCCTCCATCTCTTGTTTGTCTTCCCCTTTGAGAACAATCTATTTGCCTACTTCCCATCATTTATCTTTTATTTTGTTTTTATTTACACTTTGGGCTTCTCATATAAAAGAAACCATGCAATATTTAAGCTTATGTGTTTGATTTATTTAACTTATTATAGTCTCAAGGTGCATCCATTTTCCTACACATAACTCAAATTTATCTTTCTTTATGACAGAGTAGGACTCCACTGTGTGCAAATACCACATTTTCTTTATTCATTCATCTGTTGATGGACTATAGGCCACTTCTAAGATTTGCTGTTATAAATTGTGATGCTATAAACATGGGTATGCATGTATAAATCTAATATGATGCATTTTAAAGGAGTCACAGGATTAAAAATTGCTTGTGCTGGCTCTTAATCTGACTTTATAAATATATAGGTAGACTATTTTGGACTCTTGCTAGGAATTCTAGAGTGGTGCTAAATTTGGGTCGTGTACCACCCCCTATCTCCTTCTCACTAATATTTAGTTCCCGAGTATTAAAAGAATGGTGCATATAGTTAAGTCCAGGTTTTTTCCTAAGCTTCTGAGATCAGTAAGTTTTGGTTCCTGCACTACTGATGTTGTGCATACAGAAGCATTGGTAACTATTTGATCAACAAAAATTAGATGATACCAGTGGATGTATGATATGTCCCAAGTCTGGGAATACTAAGATCTGAAAAACATGTGCATGTTGAAGTTGATGAATGTAGTGAACTAAGGAGTATTGCTCTTGTACTTACAAATCCCCCATAAGTCCTGTGATGCATACTGTGAAGTCTCTCTCATGTCCCTAGCTAGGAAGGCCTTATTGCCCAGCCCTTGGAATTGCTGTCATCAGACAACATTCCCCTGTCAGACCATTCAGGGACTCCTTCCTGGCAGAGAGAACCTGGGGGCCAGATCAGTTCTTGTCTAGGGCAGTCCCCATTCAGTAACTGATGGATACAGGAGTGAAAATGTCTGGCTGTGATGACCAAAAGTGGGACCCCTATTATTAGCTACACTGGCTCCTGGGGTGGGTAGCTGAAGTTACTGGATCTTGTGTTAGCTCAACTTCCTTTCTACCAGTTCTACCTTTTTTCTCTCCCTCCTTCAGGTATTAGTCTCCAGGGCATTCTCTAATAATTCTCTGCACTAATTTGCTTCCTGGGAAATCCAACTTACAACAACTTCCCATGGTACTTAAAGAAAAATCAAAACTTCTTTTATAGAACACAAAGTTTTTCTGGTATATATTTCTTTTACCTCTTGGCTGCATCTCCTACCACTATCCACCCTTGCTCCCCTGGATCTGGCCAAACTCACTGCTATGGGCTGAATTTTAAAAATTAATACATATCTGCAATGCATGAATAATATATTTATTGTGGGTAGCTGTTACATGTACCTGACACATCCTAACTCTTTTTATATCCATTTCACCTTTCTTCTCCCCCTCACAGTATCTTTATTCCCCTTCCCATTTGCCAAAGATCTATCTTGTTATTTTTTATTATCTATCTTTTGTTTTTCTCTTTGAATTATTTATACTTTGCCTTTCTTGTATGAAAGAAACCATATGCTATTTCAAGCTTGTCGATTTGATTTATTTCACTTACTATTATACATTCAAGGTGCATCCATTTTCCCACAAATGACACAAATTTATCTTTATGCCATAATATTATTCCACTGTGTATGACCATCACATTTTCTTTATCCACTCATCTGTTGATGAACATGTCCACTTCTACAATTTGGCTACTATGATTTGTGCTATTATGAACATAGGTACACATGTATCAGTCTAATATGATGTCTTTATCTCTTTCAGGATGAGACCTAGAAGAAGAATAGCTGAATCAGGTGAATTTTTATTTTAGATTTTTGTAGAACTTTCCATAATGATTGTATTAGTTCACATTCTCACTAACTATGTGTAAGGGTCCCTGTTTCCTTTTCTCTTTGTCAACATTTGTTATTGTTTGAGCTCTTGGTGATAGCTATCTTTTCTGTAGTGTAACAGAATTTTAGTGTTGATTTATCCCTGTCAAAATTCACATGTGAAGTCCTAACCTTCAATGAAAATTTACTTGGATTTTAATTAGGTTTAGCTAAAATCAAGAGGGTGTGGCGCTCATGATGGGATTAGCACACTTACACGAAGATACTAGAAGTTTATTTCCTTTCTCTGTCTCTGCTGTGTTACTTCCTCTCTCTGCACATCATAGTATCCCCATGAATATTTGTTGAATGAATGAATATTCCATGATTTTGAAGGATTAATGTTACCATTATCATGACGATCTAGGGAATCTAAGTGAGTATGCAGCTGTGTGAAAGCCAAGAACCCTCACCGGGCAGCCTAAATGGCCAGCTAGTACTTTGATCTAGAATTTCTCCATCTCCAGAATTCCTGTTAAGCCTTGGCATTTTAAGGTATTTTGTTATGGCAACCCAATCTGACTAATACACACGTATTTTCTCTACTTTCTGAAAATGCCGCATTTTCCATCTCCCTTCCACTGTACCTTACTAGGTGCTACTTCTTGTGCTCAAAACATATATCCCTTACTTATTCGCTGGCTGTTTCTGATTCTTTTTGCTGGCCTTTTAAATGGCCTTTCCTTACCAAGGTCTCTGATCACCACATTCAAATTAATGCCCCTTTCTTATTCCATTCATAATATTGATAGTTTTTTTGAAAGTAGCCAAATTATCACATTTGGAGATTCATTAGCTTGTTACTCATTTATGTTTTCTCACCTTCCCACATGCAAATATCAGCTTTAGGAAGGCACATCATAGCATCCCAATGAATATTTATTGAAAGAATGAATGCGTCATGATCTAAAAGGATGAATGTTCCTACTACCATGTAATTCTGGAGGATTTAAGATTTGCTTTAAGTCATGATTCTCCCAGATCTGGTCTGCCTCAGGAGAGATTATATATGAGATCTAATCTACTTATTGGCTACCAGCAGTTTTATTTCTCTTTGTTACTCTTGTGTAGTGCCTGCCCAGTTAAATTTTGAACATTGATTACAAGGTGCTACAGTAGCCATATTATGAATTCTTCAGAGCAGGCTAAACATTAATCCGGTATTTGTGATGCTGGTGTCAGTCAAACTGGGCTGCTTGTTCTGAGAGGCCTCCTAGAGAAGGCAATCTCGCCCAACACCTTTCAGAATGGGTTGAGACCAGACTGCCCCTGGAGCGTCTAGGATAGTGCTGGTGCTTGCCTTCTGGTGATGCTTTCTTGGAAAGCCATCCAGTTGCAGCAGTCTATTGATAATCTAGTGAAAAATACCAAGAGCATCTTTATCCATATCTTGTGTTCTTGCTAAACTGATGCAGTTCAGTAGCATCTTCTGGAAAGCATTCTAATAATCTCCAAAGTGTTTAAGAAGCGTTACTCACATTATCACAGAAACATGTTTTGCTCCAGAAATGTATTTACTGTTCTTTTTAGAAACACAGATGCAGTCTAGGTAAATAATACAAAACAATTTCTTTCTTGCCAAGAGAAAAATTCCATTTTTATATTTATCTATTTAAATAGCAAGTGAAATCATTTGTACTAGAGGAAGATGTTATGATAGATGAAGATCTCAGACTTGCTCACTTATTAATCTATGTATTTATTTATAACTCTGCTTTCAGGTTTATTTAGTTTAACTGTGCAAGGCCTAACTTCTTTTAAATCAGCCTTGTTGTAATAAAGAAGAATATATTATCTTAGCTCTTCTATAGTTAGGAGATAGGGCTTCTGCTAATTTCCCATCTAGCAGCCTGCTATAAAAAACGGATTTGTATAAATCTTGGGATAAGGAATTTGAAGCCTTAGCATTTACAGATTATCTATTGCTCTATAAAGTTTTACCTTATTTAGGATATCAAATTGTAAATGATTGCTCTTTGATAGGAGAGAATTTTAAAAAATGAAAACACCAACAAAAAGCAGGCCTCACCTTTTTCTTTTGACTCCATTTTATCATGCAAACGCTGTACTTTTCATAGCTGAATGTTCAGAATGGCTATGCATACTGAGTGTGATGACTAATTCTTGTTTTACCTCACCTACATGTGCTTGGTTTAACATATATGATGTGGTTGAAGCAGTTTAACCTTCAAGTTATTGATGTGAATCTGTGAAATACTGAGTATGACTGCAGTGTACAGCTCATAGTGTATGTTCAAGAAATGAGTACTGAATGATTGTGTGCTTGCTTCTTAAATTCCATTTCCAATATTGAAATAGCATGTAAACGATATTGGGTCCCATCACTCATGAGACTGGGGATGAGGGAGGCGTTTTCAATCTGGACCTCCACAGTGCATTTGACAAAGACCACTGAGTAAAGCTGTAGCAGCTGGCTGAGGCACAAGCCCTAGAAATTGATGCTGGATCCAGCTTAGGTCGAAGAGGAAAGAAAATAGTCAGGATGGTTATTTTGCTGATTCTCAGAGGAGTTTTTCTGCTTCATGCGTGGGCCAGAGTCTACGGAGACCCAGGTGTTTGAGCTGATCTGAAGTGAGAAAGTGGATTTCGGAGCCCCAGGCATTTCTTGTTTGCTCGGTAGTTTCACAGAGAAATCCAAGAATGAGTCAGCAGGAGGTTTGAGGGTGACAGGAGCTGCATCCTGGGCTCAGCTGTGCAGAGTGGGGAACAGGATGAACCAACAGCTGCCCACCTATGTGTCTGATCTGCTGGCATATGGTACGTGACACTGCAGTCCTGGAATGCAGTCCTGGAATGCTGCTAATGGTTACCCCAAATACAAAATCTCACGGAAAGGTAACCTACTGAAACAGAATAAATCAGCTTTAATCCTTCCTCTATTGGAATTTTCTTTAAAAAGTTAAAATTAAGCCTAAATTAGTATAATTTAGAAACCTGAAGTCAGGAAACACAAAAGCACTTAAAGGGCCATCAATCTCTCCCTCTCGCATATCCAGTCACACTGAGTTCATGATGACGTTAGAAATACAGATGAATCCTTAACTTACAATTTCTCTTTTTTGATGGGAGCGACTCTTATCTTAGTGAGCCACTGGTTCACTGTTAGTTTTTAATTCTTATTATAGCCTGTGAATTAGGTAAGCAGAAGATTTTTTCTCTTGCACTTGTATATCACAGAATCCTATGATAAACCCCTGTATGAATTTCCGTGTTTCCCTTTGGGCATAAAAGTTTAAATATCCCTCAGCTGTGCAGTCTGATGCTGCTTTCCTGTCCTCCTTGAATCACAGACAGTTCACTGTTTATGAAAACTACTTTTGGCATATGATCATGTAAATATATGTTCAGGATTATGGCTGGCACAGAACGTGGTGGTAGGAGTGGGCGCCTTGCCTTTACCTCTTATTGAAGCTGGATAATGAAAGCAGGTTGTCATGAGACCTATGTGAGGATTAAGTGGGATTTGTAGAAAATAGCAAGGTTCATGGGACACTGTAAGTGTTTCATATTAATGATAATTAGAAACTGATAGCAACTGTCTAGAGCTGGTTGTACTTCTCAGAGATATTAATTAGCTGTTAAAGCTCTCAATAATTTAAAGTTATAGCTTACTCAAATTATAGTATATCCAAATTGGGTAGCCTTAACCACAGGAATGTATTTATCACAGATCAGTTGACGGAGAAACTCAATATCGAGGTGCTAGCTGACCCTGTGTCTTGTGAGGGTCCATTTCCTGGTTTACAGATGTCCTCTTTTCCCTTTCATAACCTCCTTTGGCTGTGAGTAGAGAGCTGTAACAATTCTTGAGTCTCTTCTTACAAGAGCAAGAATACCACTCGTAAGAGCTCCACCCTCATGTCGTTAGTGTCTCCCCAAATCCCCACCCTTAGTGCCATATCATACTGGAAGTTAGGATTTTAGAATATAAATTTGGGGGCAGGCACAAACATTATGTTCATAATTCACAGAAGTGAGGGATTTCTTCATATTGATATAATACATAGGAAGAACATCCCACCAGAAGGTTCTTTGCTCTAGATATAATATTGTGTCATTTCTTTCTCACCCTTTCACATGACTGATGACTTGCTCATTTTCAGAAACTCCATCTGAAAGAAATAAGTAGCAGACTTGAGATACAGGACACTCGAATATGTAACTACCCATGTTCCATCATTTCTTTGGGCAGATTCTCTGGAGTGACAGAGAACATTCCATTCAGGGACACAGATGATCCAGTCCCCATATCAGCTCTCCTGAGCATCTCGAGTTGCCATAGATGTGACTGACTTAGAAGTGACTGATTTAAAGGTGACTAACTCAGGTAGGACCTTCAAATATTTATCTGCAAAGAAGAAAACACAATAGTCTGTCTGGGGCTGATGCAACATCCTTCTGAGAAGACACAGAGAAGATACTCTGAAAATTGGGAAGATATTGACAAGCATGATAATGTACTAAAAATGATTAGGGCCTGACCAGATTTTTCTAACAATTGAAAACTAAAATAATCATGATGGGTGGAAATCCTTTTGTGGGTCTTTCCCAAAAGGATGCACTGATTATAAAAAGTGTTTGAAGAATTTCATGTGTGGTAATATTCAGCACTCTCACTTGAAATTCAAAGGAAGGACAAATTTTAAGTTTCTTGATATGTTGCACAATTTTAATGCCTTTTCAGTTTATAAGATCCCACAGTCAGTGCTTTTTAAATTGGAAATCTGTGTCATATATCTAGTGAGGGCTAGTGAGAAATATATTTCTTAGACTACGGTAATTTATACTTGTAGTAAAATCTAGAATGCATAGGTAAGGAGAAATTTCAGTTAAAGTTTCCCGTTATTTAGTATTAGCAGAAAAAATTTTTCTTTCAACTAAACAGCATGTTAAAAGTAAAATAAAATGTGATCCTCAACAAAAAATGTATAATGTGTTACACAGATGACAATAGTGGGTTTAATAAATGATGTGGATTAACAGACTGCAAAATAAATTGTTGTGATTTTGAAAGACATAAATACTACTCACTTGCTCATGTTAGAAATGCACATCTACATTCCGTGTATTCAGTCAACAAATAATTTTTCTGATTATGTTTCATATACCAGATAATGTATAAATGATAGGAATATGGAAATGAGCATGTAATATTTCCCTCTATATTGGTGGCTTTGACCAAGCTAAATCTTGGAATATGCTTGAGAAGTTACACACTACTCCCAAATGTTCAGGTTCAGTAGTACTGCAGTGGGACCAGGACACATAGATTAATAAGCACATCATCAATAACAAAACAAATTCTCTGAGATTGGGACATGTCATCTGGGTAATATCCACCCCATCATACTGGTAGGCAAGGACATGTGTGACATGGCAAAAGCAATTTCTGAGATATGATGGAATCTTAAGTTATCTGTCCTGAGAGGGAGTTGAGTAAGGAAGGGTTTCTATGGAAGATGGCTCCTAACTTTTGAAAATATTTTCTGCTACTTTTCTAATCATATAGTTAGTGAAAGAAATCAATTCAGAATATGGGAAAAAGTAAGTCATTCATTACATATGATGCTGATATTTTAAAAGTTTTCTATAACATGTAGAATTTGAGTTTTCTTAACTACTCAACTGTGAATTCTATAAATCTTTAACTTTAAAATCTTAAATTATTGTATATTTCAGGGAAATATGTCATAATTATTTTCAAGTTCCTATTATATTTTCTTTTGCCACTTTTCTGGAATTTCTATTATGTATGTATGTGGCATCTAATTGTATTCTCTATATCTGTTCATCTCTTATTTCTTTGCATACTTCATAACATAGTACAATTTATTTAATTTATTGTATTTGAACTTACTGGGTGTCATATATTCAATATTCAAGATTTCTAAATTCTTCTTTTTCACTTGTATTTGTTGTTTGACATTACCATTCTTCCTGCTCTGTTTTGGAGAGAGAGAGAGAGAGAGAGAGAGAGAGAGAGAGAGAGAGAGAGAGAGAGAGAGAGAACTAGAGAACTAGTTGCATTGCCTTCTTGACCTAGACTTAGAAGTCATATAGCATCACTTCTGTCCTACCCCATTATCTGAAGTGAGCATGAATCTGTGTGCAAATTCAAGAGTAAATAACCGAGAACACATGTCTTGGTGGAAGGAATGTCAGTTATAGTGTAAGACAAGTATGTGGGAATGCATGAACGTATAGAGTGAGCATCTTTGTGAAATACAATTTGTCACATGCTTTTAACTAGCTGTCTTTGCCTGCAAGCTCAGCTTCCCCTGGGGCTGCACTGAGCAGGGGCTGTGCTGAATCTGAGTACCAGCTTGCGCACCTTCTGTAAGTCTAAGGATGGGGTCGTTTTTCTTTACAGGTGTAAGGTTTCAGAAGACGACTCCTTTGCTTTTCTCTTAAGGGGTTCTTACAGATTAGTTCTTTAGATCTGACATCTCTCCTTTAATTCCCATTTACTTCAAAATTAAAAATTTCTTTTAAAGACTTCAATAGCCCAAGCTATTTCATCATCTGTCAGAAACCAGAAATTCTTCATTATTATTTTCTAAATAGTCTTTAATCATAGCTTGGATTTTTTTATTTGCCCTAGAAATTATTTAAAACAGTGTGGTATGTTTCCTAAAATTTCTATTTGATGGGATTTTCAAATTTATACTTTGAAAAGTTTTTCTACTTTATTGGGCTGCGGTCAAAGTGGTCTATAGTATTTCTACTGTTCAGAATTCAAAGCTATTTTTATGGCTTAGTTATACAGTCAGTTTTCATTACTTTTCAGAAGAATCTTGAGTAAAATGTGTTCTTTCCTTTGGGAGCTGCATATTTCTACTTGGATTTCCTTTAGAATTCTCTCCTTATCCTTGAAATTCGGGAATGTTAAAGTCATTTGCAGATGATGACCTCTGTTTTGTTAGTATGCGTATTACAAAGCAAACCATTTTAATGTGCAAGTTCAGGTCTTTACCTCAGGATTCTTCCCTATCTTATAATTATCCCTATTATTCTGAGTCTCATGTTTTCTTTAAGAAGTCTCTTCCAGCTTTCTCATCTCCAGATTGTTAAACTGTTTTAAATGAAGTTAGACCTTTAATCTTATCTGAAAAATTATCTGTTGATGTAAAATAAGTAGCTAATCATTATTTTAGCTTCTTCCAAAATTTATTGCTAGAATTCTAATACAGAGTTAGTGACTCAAAGTCAGATATTTTATGGCATTACAATTTCCATGTCTTTTTGAATATATTTCTGTGCTTTTCAATTATGTGTTGATCTATTTTTCTATTCCTCTTTATGTCTTTAATTTTTTAAAATTATAACAACATATATCTTAAAACTAATTCAGAGCAAGTTCCCTCACCTTTCATTTTCCTTGTTTTGCCTTTTTGCTGTTTTATGATTCTTGAAAATGAGTGTTCTAAATGAAATTTGAAATCATCAACATAATTTGATATTTAATACTTATTGTATGTTAATGGTCTGTGGGAACTGTTCTCTAACTGCATTGTCTAGTATGGTCACTAGGTGACTACTGAGCATTTGAAATATGGCTAATGCAACTGATGAACTGAATTTTAATTTGGTTTTAATTAATTTAAATTGAAATAGCCACATATGTCCAGTGACTACTGTACTGGTCATTGAAAACTTAGAAGCCAGAAATAGATGGGAAATCAATCATAGGTGTTTCCTAAAGGTAAGCTTCTCTCTCTCTCTCTCTCTCTCTCTCTCTCTCTCTCTCTCTCTCTCTCCTCTCTCTCATCTGTTTGAGACAGGGTTTCACTATGCAGTTCAGACTGACCTTGAACTTACTTTGTAGCCCCGGCTGGCCTTGGACTCCCATGATCCTCTTGCTTCAGGCTCCCGAGTGCTGGGATTACAGACATACACCACCATGCCTGGCTTTTTCTCTATTTTTAAAAATAATTGTTAGTTTCAATGTGTGAATGTCTTTACATAGTCTTCTCGTCAATCTCATTTCATGTTCCAGGACATTTCATCTAGATTATGCCACAGGCTGCCCATCAGTGCCTCAGAGAGAGTTGCAGCACACTGTGAAATCTTTCTCTTTTGTGTGTCTTGGGTTGTTTAGTAGGCACAACAGGTCTTAGTGATGTATAGTAGTAGACATAGAGTGGCTTTCATCTGTATTGCTGTCTACTTCATGCTTTTGAATCATGAGGAATTAATGAGATTTTATTAGGAGGTCTTTTACTCACTTCCTGCATATCTCAGTGCTATCTTGGTTTTAGTAGAGAAGTATTAGCTCTTGGACTCTTTATTTTGATTCATGATTTTTGTTATTTCAATTTAGGAGCTAATAGTCCTTAAGCCTTGCATTCGCTAAACCAACCACCTGAATAGTTGCTCTGCTGAGGTTATATTCTTTCTTTCAGATATCTAGACAATTCTATTTTGTTTCATATGACGTGACTACTATTTCATAATTGTTTTGATTAAAGGTATTTAACACCAACTCCTAAAGTTCACAGTTGAATATGAACCTATGTGGTGATGTGAGAAGAGAAGTTAAGCCAATTAACTTTTCTTCTGCAAATTTGAACTTAGAAAATCTAACTAAATCATCCATGAGCCTTGTGAAATCATTCAAAAATTCATAAGGAAGACTCAGAACCCAAGCGGTTCTTGTGAGGTACCTTATAGACTAGCAAGAGAGGAGAAACTGAGTCAGCAGAAGAAGCTAGTTGATCACTAAGAGAGAGACACACCATAGCAAGAGAGTGTGCTGCTGATGGAGAGGGCAGAACAAGTGATATCTGAGGTTCATCAGGTTCATCAGAGTACCAGAGTATAAAAATATTTTCTACATTATCAGTAATTATTTTAATGTATTTAATTTTCATAAACATTTACCTAGTTGTTTATTTTTTTAAAATAACAGTTTGAGATAAGGCTGTGTTCCTCACAATTAAAAAAAAGTGTAGTCTGGAGGTTTGGAAGTTTTCCCTGATTTTATACTGTGTCTGATTCTCTTAGGGATAAAGCCGTAATTCTGTTAGCATGCTCGCGACTTGTTTTGCTGAAGGTTGCCTCAGACCTGGGTTCACATGTGAATGGCCCTAAGGGATAATATGCAGGCAAGTGTTAGGAGTGGTAGAAAAGTGTTAGGAAAGGTAGAAAAGCAAGAAGCAACACAATATGTCTTGGCTGTTTTTGAAGCACTTTGGTGTTTTGTGACTATGATTTTTGAGGCATAAAGAAATAGAAGCTTCTGTCCTGTGTAAGGCAGAATAATGTATTGAAGTACTGATTTGTGTTTGTTTTTGCAGATCTTAATAGATGTAAATGAGAGGCATTTTCTTTTTTCCTCCTACCTACGTTTATGGTTCCCTAGTTCACTCATTTCCTGATCCCTTTTCTTTCTCCATCTATGTCACTCTGTCAATTTTCTCCTTGGTGTACCTTCTCCATCACTTTTTATTAATACCTCTAATAAAGTCTACAAACCATCTCCTTTACATCATTGAAAAAGAAAAAGAGAAAAGACAAAAATCTCCCAATCTTCCTTCATTCTTATTTTACAATATTTCACACCTTTCAATCTTTACCAAATACTTGGGAAAAGATAGTTTAGACTCAATTCTCACATCTCAATCCTCCTCCTTTAATTGCACTGCAATCCAGTTTCTGATCCTCTGCCTTAAAATACCTGCCACATAGTACTGCAATTTAGTTTTTCTTCTATCAGACTGTGCATGCCTTAGAAGCAGGAAGGTTGCCTTGTATGTATTACAAAAGGTGTACTCAAGAAATAAAATGAATTAAATTAGCAAATATCCTTGGATGAAACTTCATCTGTTCAGTAGTTTAGCTTTCCTTAAGTGAACTTATGGTAACAGAAATCCAGTGTACTTCTCTCTAGGACTTATTGTATCTGTGTTGTACATATGAAAAATGTATATAGTACTTGTTTGCTCTTAGAATTCAGTAGGATTGTCTGTCCATTTCTCTATATCTTTGTCTGTACCTATTCACATATTTTTTGTATATCATAATTTGATTATCCATCTACATTTGTTTGAAATCTGAATTTTTATCAAGTTCATTTAGATTGACTTCATAATATTATACACTGATGCTTCTTAAGCAAAATAATTTGTACTATAGATGCAGGAAAATGGTACTATTTTATTAAGATAATTGAGTCACATTAGAGCAGCCATAGAATTTTTGGCCAGTGTGGCTTAGGGGGAGGGATAGAATAAGAATACTTATTCTTGTATGAAGTGTTTGCATCGTATTATTCTAGTTCTCCATAAAAATACTCAAATTCCATGACATTGCTGTGTGATTGAAACACTGAACATGGCACTGATAGCAAAAAAAAAAATCTCTTACCTGGAGAAATTTTCCTCTTTGTAATAGGCAACACATACATAAAGACATTACAAGACGTATATATAGATAGATATGTTTGTGTCTACTACTAAAGAATGGCTGAAGATTTTTAAGGTCTGGATTAAGTTACAGTTTGTCGAGAATTGCTTTGTGGAAGAGGTCAATTTTAAGAATCTATGTTAAGAGGTTTTGACAGAACCATTCTACTTGGGGATCGCAATGTGTCTCTGTGTTCACCCTGACCTTGTGTATATTAGTGACCATTCCTGGGGGCAATGGCTTTGCAGGATGGAGAATAATGGAGAATGGTAGCGTCAGATCAGAGGAGACCACCTGGGCTCACTTTACTACTCACAGTGGCTGTTGCAAAGACCATTATGAAGCAAGAAGTTGGACCACTGTTCAGGAAGCAACATGCACCAGCTGTGAACTGCCTTGGCTGGACGAAGAAGAAGCAGGTGTCTAGATGGTTGAGCTGGTGCATACATGGAGTGGGATGGGCTGGCAGATGGGGTTGCAGGTGCCATTAAGGCCAAAGGACAGCAAATCAACAAGGAGGGAGCAGAGGTGAGACCCCTGGTTGCAGGGAAAATGACTTGTGTTTTAAACCAGCCCTTGAGCACAGAAAAGGGTCTCCATGGTAGTGAAACAGGACTGTGACATGGCCAGATGGTAAGATTTGGGGTTGGGGGGCTTGCTATAGTTGACCTCTCCGTGGAGAAGAGGAAAATGCCAGGGAAAGTGCTGATTTCTCCTTTGATTAGCCAGCGCTCAGACCTGTGGTTGAGGGTGACAAAGTGAGCAGCTCCAGACTCAAAAGGGGACCACAGTGTCAGAGATGAAGTAGTTGGGCAAAGGGCAGACCTGAAGCCATTAACTCAGGCCCACATCCCGCTTTACCCATGTACAGGAGGTTTCCAGGATAATGTGGTCGAGCCTGAGGCACATAAAAGTCCTGCAGCCTGTGAGCCTTTGAGAAGAGAGCCTTGAACTAGGCTACATCCCAAAAGGGCAAACCTGGGGCTCCCCAATGCCATGCCATCTTCCTGGACACAAAGGAATGCCCCATCCTTGCTTTCCCCTCAGACTTGATCAGCCTGTCTAGCACCATCAAGATTCAACTCATGTATGTCTCCCCATAGAAACATCTCTCACTCCAGCCCCTATTTGGAATATTCCCAGATGGGGTGCTTCACTGCCCCAGTTCTTCTCATGGTCCCATGTCCTTTGCAGTGTGACTATATACCTCCTCTTCTGGAGAAGCGGGTCAGTTTCTCCCCAAATCAAGTATTTCCACGTGCTACACATGCAGAGCTTGGGGAAGCCTTTGCTCTTCTCTGCTTTTTCCATGTGTTGCTGTGCAATGACTTTCAACTCTGCCTGAGCTGACTGTTAGAATAGAATGAAAGCCAGGTGAATCAGGACTTCAGCTAGGACTGCGGCAAAAGTGTCCTGAGTTTCAGAGTTGCCTAATAGCCTAATAAAAATGCTTGTCTACAGACTCAGAAAAGAAATATTTATGTATTATTGCTTTGGGCTGTTTTTAATGTGACATTGCCATAGTGCTAAACAAATAAGACACAGGCATCCCAGAAAGGTATAAGGGAGCAGCATTTGAGCAATTTCATCCCTCTGTCAAACAAATTAGACTGTAATGTACCCCGGGAGTGATCTTTTAATGGTTACCACACTGGAATGTCAGAGTTTGTTTGTTACTTCATAGAACTACCAGATTCTGATTGATATATGAGAAAACAGATTACAAGAAAACAGATCACTGATATTCTGAATAGAAGGGAGATGGTACACTACATGCATTATACAAATAGCCACTACCTTTGTGACCAGAGAGGCGAAGGACTCTGTCTCTGGAAGCCCACGCCCAGACAAAGACCGTAGCACTCTGCAGCACTATGTTGGTGTCAAGCATAAGTTCCATGTAGCCCTGGTCCCAGTGAAATTGGAGGTCGGTCCTGACCACAGCTTTCATTATTCCTTCTTGGTGTTCCATGGCTGCCCAGAGGTGAAAGAACTGCTTCTTCCCCAAGAGGGAGGGCTCACTTTGAAGAGGAAGCTATAAGCCTTTGGGAGTATAGAAAACAGCATGTTTGCAGGGTTAACCAAGAAAGTGAGCAAGGTGGTAGACAGATTTGGTGTTACCAATTTGTAGTTGTGAAAGAAGTCTGACTCATCTCTCAGCTGTGGCAAAAAAGTGCTGAAAAGGAGTGAACATCAAGAGGAAGGAAGCTGTTGCTATTTAATAAAGAACTTTCAGTCTTTGCATACAGCATGAGACTAGGAAGACAAAGATATAAACAGGTGACGTGATGTATAGCCATGAAGAAGAACAAAGATGGAGATGAGGTTATATGTTTGCGTCACAATCACAATGCTCTTAGAGACCTTGGGCTGGGTCCTCACAAAAATCTGTGTGTGTAAAACCAAGTGGATGCTTAGGGTATCTAACTAGAAACGTTCTTTAAAGAAATGGAGTTAACAACCTGTAAGGCAGAAAGAGCAAAGGGAGCGCTCTTTCTTGGTGGCAGCAAGGGAGTTTAACTTTCTGGAACATTTATTTTAAAAAGTAACATCTAATAAATGAGTGGCTGAATTATTCCAAGAAAGAAAAGAGCGAGCATTTTGGAGCAATGTACATAGACTGGGAAATTTCCTTTCTGGGACAGTTAACAAAAAAGACCCCACTGTAAATGGTTATGGAGGAGATTTGTGCACGTTGCACATTTCAATGAAGTGGAATGTGGAGCCTCAGTTTTCAGTAGGATTCCTTTGTCACTGTCAGCAAGTGGTCAGAAATGCAAGGTCTCCGGCACCTCCCCAGCCCAGCAGTCTGTGTTGTGATGAAACCTGCAGTTATGAAGACCTGTGAGGTCTGAGGAACACTTAGGGTGTAATAAATGCTCATTCCTGTTTTAACTCGTCGCAAACTGTGCGTCTGTTCCTAGGCGCAGGGCGACTGCAGGATACTAATGCAAGGAGCTCCGTGAATGGAAGACATTCATAAAAGGTGACTGAGAGGAAACTTTGTGAGAAGGAAGATGAAAATATGTTTGTAGTAAGAAAGTAGCTTCTTGAACTTGGAAGGTGAGGAAAACACTATCAGCTATGTGGTTTATATTTATTTTGTTATAAAGCATTTAAAAAATTATGACTGGTGTTAACAAAAGCACATACAAGCATTTCTCTTCCTAGCCTTTCTTTATCAAATATTTTCTCTCCAGCATGGGGCACAACATTCTTCTTTATTTTGTTTTTAGAGGTTCCTTTGGTATAATATGAGAGTATTACCTCCTTTTTGTAATATAGCTGTTGACATTTTAAGGCTTTGTAAGATGAAAAGATAACAAAGAAGTTATTTCTATCCAGCATGGACAGTGTATCTGAAAGTATAACTTACGTGGTGTGGTGACACATGCCTGTAATCCCAGTACTCAAGAGGCTGAAGCAGGAGGATCGCTGCAAGACTGGCCTGGGCTACATAGTGAGTTCAAGGACACCCGGAGCTACATAGCGAGCTCTTGTAAAAAAAAAGAAAAAGAAAAATGTACCTTGATAATTGTCTTGTATGTTTTATGTTTTTGGCACTTTACCCAGGTTGTTAATTTGTATATATGTTAATTAACTTTATAATGATTTATATGATAAGTAAATGAATCTGATGCTGGCAAAAAGGGGATGATGGGAAGATGTGTTATGTACATATACCAATTCCATATAATAAATGTAAACATTTTGTCTTGCAAACATGTGCTAGTAAAAATTTAAAAATAAGATTAGAAGACAACAATAGTTAGTGCATTAATCCTTGCAAAGGACATATAGGAAAATGAAAAACATTTGATTCTGAAACTTTAATTAAACATCAGTCAAGATTTGTCTTTCCTAAAGTGTTAAATGATCACCGATTTATGAGCAATAAAGTCAGTATATTCAAGAATAATTGTACCTGGCATATTAAATTTGAGGATCCATGGAAATATTATACATCAAAGCATATTGTAGTGGTTTAAAAATATATTCATTTAGTTTTTTTGTACCACCTAACAGATAATGAAGTTTGAGAAGAAAGTATTCCTTGGGGGTTAATAAACACTCAATAGTACCAAATTGTAAACTTAATTTTTAAAATAAAATGAAATAAAATTTGTTAAAAAAATAATATGGAAAAAAAGATTTACCAAAATAATTGAAGAGCTTGATGAATTAGCATAAAACTGATACATCTATGTGGCCACAACCAAGAGCAAGTAGTAGAATAGAAACAGCTCTCAGAAATTCTCTTTGGTGTAACTTTTTCTACATTCGTCCCCCAAAGCATCACACACCTTGATTTCCAACCTTATAGTCTAATCTTGCCTGCTTTAAAAAATGTTTACCTATCTACCCTATTATTTCTATATCTCTTTTCTGCCTTCTTTGCTAATGATTATGCCTATGAAATTAATCTGTGTTATTGAATATGGTAGTTCATGTATGTTCATGTCTGTGAAGAATTATTTTTATAATTTAAAAATAAAATCATTTAATAAAAATTGAGAATGTAGATATAAAAAATCCTTATGGATTCAGTATTGATGTAGCATAACTTCAGGTTGATTTTTGCAGTGCTGACATCTATCAGGATGTCTTTTCCAGGTAGCACTAACAGGAGAGTGTGGAAAGACAGTAGGAAGGTAAGGGAAGAGAGCAAATTCTGGGTGACAAATATGCTATCCATTGCCTTTAGCAACTGGTACTTAACTTTACCACAGACTTGTAAGAAACAGTGAGACGCCGTCCAGAATTGTGCCACCTAAAGGAGAGGAACCTGGAATATTTATCTACCAACTTCCACGTTAGTGGAAGCTGCTCCGCAAGATGTAAACTCCCTGCCCACCTGGCACATGGGCAGATCACACTTTCACTGATGAAAGCGTCAGGTGAAGAGTTATAGGTGCTTTCCTTGCCAGTGGCCTTTGAAACTGGAAAATCTGAGAGCTGAGAGGTTTTATGTGGGCCTTGGCCTAGTCTGCTACACATATATTCTCATGTATGAGGCACCTCAAAATAAAACACAGTGATGACTGACTGGCTGGCAGGTAGTTGTACCCAAACTCACAATGAATGAACATTAAGTGTTTGAATAATCATTGTATCTTGAGAACATTCTATTTCTAGCAAGCATATTTAGGTTTCCTCAGGATCAAGATTAGATATTTATTTTGACTTCACGACTGAATGCTAGCCATGAGCACCAAGGAGCAAGATTACTTAATCACAGAACAGTGTTTCTTTATTGAGTTCTTAGTTTAGTTTGAAGATTAACTTTCATGGCTTGTATATAGATATCTCCCCACAGCCTTATGAACTTGTAGTGGGACTTTCTGGATGTGGTTGAATAAGGTGCATATGAATGTGAGCTAATTGTGTGGTGCTGGGATTAAGGGTGTGTGTGTTAGTCCATTATTGATTTAATGTAGTTCTGAGTGACACTACCCAAAAGGCAGCAGTCTGGATGGACTATAAAAAGGCATAAAGATGTTGCAGATCACTTGATAATTCTTTTATGCCTAGATCTTGTAACCTGAACAACTACTTCTAAGATAACAATATGCAATATATTAACTGGTGTTGATTTCTTCCTATTTTTGAAGTTCTATATCATTTCTATCCTATTTCTGTTTTGCTTTTAAAAAAAGACATTGCTTTGCTATTTCTCTGCTGTAAGCTCACTATGGATTGATACCTTTACAAACTATGAACTGAAATAAACCTTTCCTCCTCTAACTTTGGGCATTGAGCATTTGATCTCAGCAATGAGAAATATCTAACACAGATTTTGGTACCAGGGTAGTGGGGTTTTTGAGTGTCTGTACCTGATCATGTGGTTCAGAAACCTTTGGAACTGACTTGTGGGAAGAGTTCAGAAAGTTTTAGAGATTTCAGCCAAAGAAGGATCCCTGGAAAGCTATACTTGATGGGAGATTCTGGTCAGAGCTCAGCAGACCAGAATGCTGATATTTCAATCAGGAGATAAATTCTAGGGTCAGGAGGTTCCAGTGGGAGAAGGACTGCACTGGTTTTTAGACTTCAGACTAGGTATACTATGCTTTGGGAGATATTGTGTCTGCATTTTGTTCTTGTCAAGAGATTTTTCCTGAGACTGAGATTAATAGCAGAGGACTAATTAATCTGGCAGAAGAAATATCAAGGCAACCTAATGTTGAGGTAGCGATGTGGCTACTTTGGGAGCTTTTAGCCAGATTTATGTTGAGAATCAAGTGCAAAGAGGCCAGCAGAGTGATGTAAAATGTTTTGAGTTTTCTAGAAAGGAAGCTCTGGGAGAGTTGTAGACTGCAAAGATAGAGCAGAGGAGAACTTGGTTGCTGAAAAGAAATAGGACAATGGAAAAATGGCTTGGGGAACATTGCAAGAACCAGTAGAATTCTAGCATTTGCAGCTTTGGAGTTGCAAAGGTGAAAGACTTTGCTTTGACAAGACAGACTCAGGCAACATGTTCCAGAGTGGTGATGGCCTAGGACATTTGTGCTTCAGGACTGGGTTCAGTAATCCAGGCACTTGATCCCTTAACTAAAGGAGAAGGAAACCTTGCTACTGCTCCAGCTACCAGTACACCTCGATATTATCCACATGATGCTGGTTTTAGGTACATGGAGAATGCAAGAGTTGAGGGGCTAGGAAGTATTCCACCCAAATTTCAGAAGAAAACCTAAGAAGCCAGGCAGTGTGCCTTTGAGAGGGCAGGGTATAAAGCTACAAGTATGAAACCAAGGGTGTAGTGGAGGCCTCAGAAGACTGAAGAAGTGAGGAACATGGTTCGTCTGAGGAAAGCTGCAAAGAGTGAGCAAAGCCAGCCCAAGGGAGAAGCCATGAGGGCTACAACCATTGACTGTATCATAGGGGTGGAGCTATTCAAGCCTTTTAGAGTTCACATCTTGACACAGTTTGCCCCAGATGCTAGACATGAAACTATGGGATTTAATGTTTTCTGTGCTGGGTTTTGTCCTTGTTTTGGTTCCACTCTTTTCTATCCCCCTATATTTAGAGTAGAGATGTTTGTCTCATGTCATTTACTGTATGTGGGAAATAACTTCCTTTCCATTTTAACAGGGAGGTCCCAGCTAAGAATTTGCCTTAAATCTCAGGGGAGACTTTGGAATTGGACTTTTCAACACTGCTGAAACTGTTAAAACTTTGAACAAAATATGGACTAAATACCTGTTGCATAAAGGGATACATATGAGTCTTTTGAGGGTCAGGGGCAACATATTAATGGTTTGTGTCTAGATGCCCTCCACCCAAAGCCTCGTGTGTGTACATGAGGCTTTTTGGAAGTGTCTGGATCTAGGGTGTGTGAATGCAGAGCAAGGGTGTGCTGCTGGGATTAAGGGTATATTACTGATTTAGCATGTTCTGAGTGGCACCATCCAAAAGGCAGGAGCCTGGATGAAATACAAAGGGACAGAAAACAACTGCTGTGGTATTTCACTGCTGGCTCCCTTCTGCCTGCCCTGCTTTGCCATGTACTACTTCTCCTCTGTACTTCTCTATGCCCTGATACCTTGCCTTGGATCCAGCTACCTATGGACTGAAACCACCACAACTGTAAGTTGAAATAAACTTTTCCTCCTTTAAATTTGGGTGTCAGATATTTTGTCTCAGTAATGATAAAGCTAACTAAGATATTAACCATTTGTAATTGGTCCCTTAGAAAGCAGAAGATTAAAAACCAATCAGGAATTTCACACAAAAAAATGAAATGGTGAAGGGCATATGATAATATTATATCAATTTAATTTTTGTAAATGTAGTCTTTGGTAGAGGATAAGATTAAAACTGACCTTTGCTTTTTGATGACAACCATTGCTGTGTTTGCACATGTTTTAAATTTAGAGCTAACAACTCATTTGTGTTATTTGGAGAGCTTAGAAGAAACTCTTTACTTCAAAAAGTAAGGTGTATTAAGATGCATAAATATCTTTATGTACTTCAATTTCCTTTTTACTATCTGGAAAGCATTTGGAGATTATGCCTGTGAACGCTGCATATTCATGATTATCCATAAAGGATATGATTCAGAATTTGATTTTAAACTATTGCCCTTAATTTACATATTCTCCAAGTTTCCACTTTAGTCATCAAAATTACTCAGAGATGAATTTAGAGCTAAAGAAGGTAGATAGTTTCTCTAGCTTATTTTTAAAAATCAGTCCTTCTTGGGAGATAGCCTATTGTAATTTCAGACAGGTATCACATTAAATTTGTCTTTGTGGAGCAGAAATTCACCTTCTCATATTTCTTGCTAAGTCACTACCATCTTTACACAGTGCTCTTGTAGAACACTGTTGTTTAGTCCTTCCTGGATTCCCACATCTTGCTTTCTATTACAGTGTGTTTTTTAAGGCTAATCTCTAAGTTGTTCATAAGCACAGTGTATTGGGTCCTACTTCCTGCAATGTTTCTGTTAAACATTAATTGGTGGTGGCATTTTTGTAATACGTTATTCAGAATTAAACCAATACCTGTTATATGCTCCTGATATGCAACATTGCAGAACTCTTGACTCTTATAGTTCTGGAAGGTATTTCTTGTGATGTGGAGAAGGTTGCTGAATCAGAATAACATTTTTTTTTAATTTTAAAGAGAGTAAAACAAAAGAGGGCAGAACAAAGCAGATCAGAACAGAATAACATAAGCAACACAACACTTTACAATAAGACAACCGGACATTAACAGTAGCTGTCAAACTATACCTTTCTCTGCTATAGTTGAGCATAGTTTCAAATACAATAATATCAAACATAACACAATAGTATAAAACCATTCAAGAGAGTGAAAGAATTACAGGACACTCTGAACTGAATAACTATGATCAATGGCTACTATAATATCTCATTTTGAATAAAAAGATTTGTTTATACTATCACATATATTAAAATCCCAATAAGACACAACAACATAGAACCGATGGTAATAGCAGAGTAGAAGAATGGTAGGACTTCTAAGGAAGACGATATTAAATCAGCAATGGCTGCCATAATGTTTTTTTTTCTTCAAAACAGCTGTTCATACCATCACGCATAATAAAGTCAAACAAAACAGAATAAAACCAATCCAACTGATGTATGAAAACATTGAAAGGCTTCAAAGCAATGAAATGGGGAATCATGATTACCATAAAATCTTATATACTCTTACCAACTCTCATACTAGGGAGACTATACGGTATTTACACATGTGAGTTTGGTTTATTTCACTTATGAGTAGGTCTCAAGACGTGTCCATTTATTTATAAATATCTCAGTGACTCAGAATAACTTTGATTTGAGACAAATATCAGTAAAAAGTTTCAACTTTTATATATGAAGTGAGAATTATGAAGCATTTTAGGAAAAATCACAAATCAGATTCAGCTTTTAGAAAAGTAAATTTGGCATTTGTAATGCATAAGTATTATAAGGGAAAAGTAATAAGTTTCGACTGAGTTTATTCTGTTCTACATCATATTTATAGATCTGATCAGTGAGCAGTCATTGTCTAAGACATATATAATACACATAATAAGAAGAAACAGGAGGAAAATACAGTCCTACATAGTCTACCAAAGTCTTTCTTGCATTTAAGTCTTCTTTAGCCTGATCATTCAGCCCCTCACATACCATACAAAGCATCTTTATCTTTTCAATCCCTGGTACAAAAAAGGATGAAGAAGCATCTTTATCTTGTAAATAGGGCTATCCATGACTGATAGTATATCATAAATGATTCAGATGATACACTCTTCTAAGTGTTCTATCATTTTTAATTTATTTATTCTTCTCAACTCTTTGAGATCATAGTTCCTTCATCAATTTATAACTAAGGAAACTCAGGGACAGAGAATTTAAGTGATGTGTGTGATGTTCCACAGCTCGTAAGTAGTTGAACTCCGTGTTAGTTCAGTGATCTGGTTTAATGTGGTTGGTCTGAACACCTTCACTGTGCTCCCTCAGTAGGACAGTGAAAAATAAATTCCCTCCATGTAACTGCAAAGAAAGTCACCTTTATTCACAGTCTGCTGTCATAAATGTTTACATCCCTGTAAGCACCCCCTTTCCATGGAAATCAGGACTGACAGAAAATCTGGGTGTTTGCCTCCAATTCAAGAGTAAATATGCTTCAGTTGAGAAATATATTAAATAGGTAAAGTTACTCTTCTATCTAAACAAGCTGAGTGTGAAATTTAATTTTTCTTTTAAAGAAATTCTTCTAGTTGTCTGCTTTTACAGAGTAAGTTATTAACAAATTACTTTTAAAAACCCAGTTTCGTTTGACTTAATCAATCATCAGCACTCATATATTGCTTAACGTTCAATTTTATATTGCTTAACATTCAATTTTATGATTTGTCCACTTGTAGCTGATTATTTATGGAAGTTTTGTTGTATAAAATTACCACTAATGCTGCATTTATGAATAATGAACCTTTGCTCCTAAAGGAACTACAGAGTTTAGCTCCTGTGAGCCTTTAACACAATTTTTATGTCAATCAATTAGTATGTAGCCTTGTTTTATGTATACTCCTGTTTAAGCACAATTGATTTCAACAATACTGTTTATTCATCATTGAACCCACAGAAAGCAGTGCTATAGCAACTCTACAATGTATGCCTAAATGCAACTTACCTAACATGTAGATTTTCTCCATGGCACACATGGTGGTCTTTGTCTATCTAGGAACATAATATTCATACTTGAGGGCCAGTTTTTGACATAAAATCATCAACAAAATGATCTTACATAAAAAACATTTAGCCGTAAGTGGATCATGAAAACAATACTTATTTTTAGTATGAAAATTAAAATATGGAAGCAAAGGATCAACTTGTTTGACTATAGTTTGAAAGGGATTTCAAGTAACTCAAGTCTTTCCCCACAGCTGCAAGCCACAAGTGACCTTGAAAGACCATAAGTAATAATTTGAAATCTATACATCAATGTTAGCAAGTACACAAGTCCCCAGATACACTCTATGAACAGTGAAGGACCAACTCTATATATTTACCCTTTTATTTTATTGAAACCTAAGAATTGTCATTTTGTGAAGGTATCAATTGAGATGGACTTTATGATTAATGATAACTCAAAAAAATTGAGAAATCATTCATATTTTTTCTAAGGGAATTATTTCTCCAAATGTCACAATGTTTTTAGATTATCTTTCAAAGATGAGATTTGGAATTATTCTCCTGATGGCTAAGAATACTCTCATTAAAAGTTATCAATTCTGCTGAGTTTGAAGCCTACTTGTTTCATTCCCTTTACCTTTTAGGAACCATGAGGCTTTAGGTGTTACAATTATACAAATCCTTAAAGTGTAAAACTTCTTTATACAAAAATCTCCTTTAAAAAGGAAAATTAGCCAAGTTACATAAGACCAAAGACAAATTCTAACAGTAGGTAATCCTAAAATAAAACAATAATAAACTTGGTGACCAGCTTTTTAATAGAAACTATGAATATCTACAGACAAAAGATTGCCATCTTTAGAGATCGGAAAAGACAAAAAATAGAGATCTGAAAATGTCCTTCAATACTGAAGGCTACATAGAGACTTTACTGTCAAAGAAAAAATTAGGTAGTTTAACACTTGCACATTTTCAGCATAAACAATATTAAAAAGTTCTTCAGGTTTACAAAAAAATAAATCTTGGCAGAAGTTGCAGAAAGGAATAAGGAAATAAACCCATAAAATGCAATGGAAAGATACATGCATTGTAAAGATAATATACACTGATTTTTAAAAATAAAAATCATAATGTCTTTTTTATTTTAAAGAGGGTAAAACAAAACATCACGAAACAGAACAAAGCAGATCAGAAGAAAACAGTGCAAGTGACACAGGATTTCAAAACAAGACAACAGGAGATTAACAGTGGCTACCATAATTTCTCTTGTTTTATTTGAAATATTAAAATATTTGAAATAATAAAATATATATAAAATATATCTCCACACACAATGAATTCAAACATAACAAAATAGTATGACTGATCAAAATAGAAGAATGAAAGCATTACAAGTCTTCAAAACCAGACAATAGGAAAATCAACAATGGCTACCATAATGTCTCCTATTCTTTTCAAAATAGCTGTCCATACCTTCATAGATATTGAAACTAAAAAGTACAAAACAAACTAAAACCAATCTAAACAAAGAATTAAAGTACAACTGTACTTCACAACATAATGATAGGAAATCAACAATGCCTACGATAATGTCTAGCTACTTTGAAGAAAAAGAGTTCTAGGCATGTATAAGCCTCTACATGTACATCTATCCTTTCTATATTAGAGGGAAAAACAAAACAAAACAAAATTACTAGAAAACAAGAAACAAAAGAGACAAATAAATAACAATAACCAAGAGCCCCAAACAATGACAATATATGCTTTCAAAACAAGGTGGTAAGAACATAAATGAAGTTGTTATTTTACATAGCAATTTTCAAAAGAGTTCCTCAGATTACCAGATATAAACATGCATAATTGAACCAATCCTATGAATGGTAACTGTTTTTTTCCAAGAACTAATAGAATTAGTAGCACAATCATCTTAGCTATCTTAAGTGTGTATATACAAATCCATATCTTTTTTCTTTTCCCTTTCTTTTTTTCTCCTTTTCTTGGAGTTTTTTCCCCATTGAGTAGATTCTTATCCTTTCACAATATTTATTGAGGATTTTGTATCTTATTTACTCTTACAATGTCTTATACTAGGGAGACAATATGGTATTTACACATGTGAGTTTGATTTATTTCACTTATGAGTATGGTCTAAAGTTGCATCCATTTACCTATAAAAATCTCAATGTGATCATTCTCTATAGCTGAGTAGTACATCTTTTTTATCCATTCCTCAGTTCTGGGCACTTAGGTTGTTTCCAAGATCTGGCTATTACAAATTGTTCTGCTATAAACATGCGTACACACATATCACTGTGCTATGATGTTTTCAGTTCTTCTGGGAATATGCCCAGAAGTGGAATAGCTGGATCAAATGGGTCTTCCAAACTCAGTTTTTTGAGGAATCTCCAGACTGATTTCCACAGTGGTCGCACCAGTCTACACTCCCACCAACAGCGCAGAAGAGTTCCTTTTTCTTCACAGCCTCTCCAGCATTTGTTGTTGTTGGTTTTCTTGATCCTGGCCATTCTTTCTGGAGTGAAATGGAATCTCAGTGTGGTTTTAATTTGCATTTCTCTAATAACCAATGATGCTGAATATTTTTTCACATATTTATTTGCCATTTATATTTCTTCAGCTGAGAAATGTGCATTCATCTCAGATGCCCATTTTTGGATTTGGTCTTTGAATTTCAGGAGTCTGATTTTTTTAATTCTTTATATATTCTAGACAGAAGTCCTTTGTCTGAGGGACTGTTGTCTAAGATTTTTTTCTCAGTTGGTGGTTTTCTTTTTACTCTGTTGGAGATTTCTTTTGACATGCAAAAACTTTTTAATAAGATGAGATTCCAGTTATTGATTCTGGGAAGTATATCCTCTAAAGTTTGAAAAAAATCATAATGTCTTATAGTGTGTATAATTTAGGTTAGAAATAAGGTATGTGACAATAATAAACAAACAAGAACAAAAGTGATTAAAATTACTTGGTTAAGATAAAATATAATAAATCAAGTATGTGCATTATAAATTCTAGGATAACCACTAGATAATAATAATAATAATAATAATATATAATTACAATAAGTGAAAAAGAATAATAAACCATATTTCAAAGCAAGAAAAAAAAATCAAAGACCAAATTCAATAGGAAAATAAATAAGGTTCTAAACATAAACTCAATTTATATTAAGTGTAGTCTAAACTATATCCATCTAAAATATAAGATACCAACTTGAATTAAAAAGCAAAACATCAAACCTCAAATATATGTTCTTTATAAGAAATAGATGGGAAATAGATTGACAGAAGAGTAGGTTGAAAGTAAAACATCAAAATACAGTAACTTAACACGAACTTTAAAAAGCCCTACTGCATCTATATAAAGACAACTGTATAACCATATGAAGAAATTAACCCTGACTTTATCTCACACCATATGCAAAACTTACAGAGTTCATATTGTAAAGCTAAATGTTAAATGTAAAGTAACAAAACTTCTAGGATAAGATGTAGGAAAATATCTTCCTGAATTTATGACAGAAATCATTTCCTATGCAGTATATTAAAAAGTCCTAATCACAAAATCATGAATTGGACTTCATTAGATTTAAATATTTTGGTTAGTCAAACCCCCAAGAAAATGATGTTACAAATCACATACTGGGAAGGCATTTAGTAATATGCAATGTTTTATAAATATATCATTAAATGTCCTTTTCTAGCATCTAGAAGTCTGCTCCCTACTCTCTATCCATCTATCTGCTATCATTTATCTATCTCCTCTTAGAAATAAATCATAAAAATATGAGAAAAAGTTTTAAAGTTATTTACAAAGATGATATTTCAATTAAGCATTACCAAAAGATGCTTCATGAACTCTCTGCTTGATGCTTGGCTTACATGCCTGTACCTTTGAGTCACCTTTGAGTCACTCCAGGACACCATTAGGATGTTTCAGCTTGCTTCTCTAAACTCAGAATGTTTCTAGGTTTCAAGCTGAACAGAGGTTCTATCAGTTACCTCAGCAGCTGAGGTTTACCACAGTGATCCTGCTAAGATAGTCCTAGCAGCCATTTCAATTATTCAGTATGATTCAAGTTCATCACCATCACAGTGTACATACACACTAGAAAAACTAGGGGACAAACTACCTCAACCTAAAATATCTGTGTTTGACTTTCTTCAAGCAAAATATGTGAAAATTTGACATTCATTTGTGTTCCCAGAGGACTCATATTGATGTCTTCCCCAAAACAGGGGCAACAATTTTAATCCATAAATTATTCTTCACCTAATTTATAAATAAAGAAGGAAGAAGGGCAGGCAGGCAGGAGGATAAGGTGGGGAAGAGGGTAGAAATAAAAGTTAGAAGTCCTCTTTCCTAGACTCCTACCTCACATTATTTCAGCGCTTTCTCAGTTCTCATTTCATAAATCAGGTAAACATTGTGTAGGAACATTTTTCCTTCAAATTTAAGGAATATTCATAGATGTTCAAATGTCATCAGAGCAAACACCTGCAGCCCACAGCTATTTTAAACCAAGACAGTCACACAGCATGCAGAGCAGACAACTCAATTTTAAGCCTCAGGTAGCAGACAGTATTCCAGCAACACGTGAATGTTTTATCCAGGCAATGTAAATCATCCTATTTTAAAAAAGGGAAAACAAGTACAAAAATGCATGTGAGGACTGTGGCTACAGTACAGCATTATACTTCCCCCATTCATCATGTATGAACGTGAGTGACACATGAAAAATGCTGTGACCCTCTACAGATAGGGACCTCATTTTCTCCCCACCCAGTTGCCTCTTTTTCCATCTCTTTGTCCATGTAATTTTACAAACATTCCATTTCCCTTGATGCTTCTCAGAAGTATTTACAGAGATTCTGAGATAGAAGAATCTCGCGACTTATCTCTCAGAGAACCAGTATGGCCCTGTTGATGTTCTGTGAGAAGCAGTAGTTACAGTTTCTTCTCCAAATTTTGGCTAAATGTGACATTTCCATTTGATGGTGTAATCCTCTTCTTGTTCCTGGTGAAAGTTGTCCCTTGCACTTGAATATCCTTTACGTAACAAATAAGAGATGCTGAGGGATACACATCATAGTAGATTCTTGTGAGTCTTGGCTGGTTCCTTCATGCCCAGAAAAGACAGGACCAGCTCTTCCTGCTAGGTTGAACTTTCTTCACCTACCTTCTCAAGTGATGGCTCCTACTTCTCAGACTTCCTCTCTCTTTCAAGGGTCCTGCCTCTCTCAATCTTCCTGGCCTGCACTAGCCAGTTCTCTTGTCACAGAAGTTGGAGAAGAAAACCGTCTTACATCCTCCTATCCTGTGTGGGATGTGAAGAGATGCACCCTTAAGGTTGTTGTCTTCATGGTGAGGGTAAGATCACAGGCTCAAAGGAAACACATGGTTTTTAAGAACAGTCAACAAAGTCAGGATCCAGGTATTGTGGTGACCGTCAAAGATTGCCTTTAAAGAACCATTTACCTACTCAGCATGGAGTATAGACATGGGAGAACCATGACAAATCATTGACAGTTTTACTTGGACTAGGATGTAAGCAGTTAGCCCTAAGAAAAGGTGACTGGGTATATCAGTTAGGAGTCTCTACAGGAACAGAATCGATATAAAACATATGTGTAAGTATACAAAAGGATTTATTAAGTTAGCTTACAAGATCAGAAAAGTAACAGCGGCCGTCTGTGGGAGAAGGGGTGAAAGACTCCAAGATGACTTTCTGTGTGCTGGCGAGCCAGAGGATACAGTAGTATTTGAAGGTCAAAGACCTAGAAGCTCACGGTAGTCACTGATATAGAGGAAGTTTCTTTCTCCTGAAGAAAGTAGAGACCAGGGTCCAAAGGCAATGGTGAAGACTGGAGCTCTTCCACAAAAGAGGAAACATTTTCTTTTTTCCCTTTTCATTCTGTCTACACCACAAGGCTATTGGTTGGTACCACTCATTACTAGGGTGGATCTTCCCCTCTCAGTTTGCTGGCCTACATGTCAATCATCCAGGCACACCCAGAATTCACTAATCTACTAGGCTACTCATACTAAATCACATTAGTTAATTGTGATGTATCACAATAGTGGACACATGAGGAAATTTGGATAAATGATTGCAAGATTTGACGATCTAAGCTGGTTGAAAAGTGATGTTTTGAAACAGACAGAATCATATAATTGACTTGCAGTGATGGCAAAGCTTTCAGAACTTTCATGACAACAAACAGCCCACTGAGGCACATGTGCATAGGTTCACTACCACTGAGAGTGACTGAAAGGACCTTATAGCCTTCAGTAAGGACTTAGATGAGCAAATGGTTGCATTTGAATTATTCTCCTACAATGGCTTGTTGTTGTATTTTCCCCCATACTTCTGGTAAACTATGTGGATTTAGGGCTAATGATCCTTGCTTTGCCAACTTTTCCTAAGGATTAACATATTTGTAGGTAGAGTTGAACTGGGATCTGACTCAGAGTACTAAGGTAATGAGGAAGATTTTCCTTTCTACCTCTCATTTTTTCTATCCTTCTTCAGTAATAGTGTTAAGGGAGAGCTCCAAGTCTGTGTGGTACCCGAAAAGCCCACTGCATATTGTCTTGGTCTGGGCTGGCTCTTGTGTGCATAGTGCATGCTTCATGCCTTGAATGGCGGAGAGGCTCAGAGTGGTGTTCTAGGGGCAAGATAGGAAAAAGTTCTTATCAGACGTGGATCTGATTTCAGATGACCCAATTAGCCCTGATTCCGGCAGGTATGCAGACATGGTGACTCAAAATAAAGTAGCAAGTAGCACTGGTGAGCTGTTGTATAATAAAATATATAAGTTCTTACACTAAATAAAAGCACTGCAGTGTTAGGAGGCACTATTTATTGTTGGTTAAAACATAGTCTTTGGAGTACTAATGCTTGAATGTATGTCACAGCTCCATCACTGTGACCTTGAGCCAACTATTTATTCCTCTGCACCTCAGTTTCTTGTATGTATGTAAGTGTTGTGATTGTACCTATAAAATAATTAGCATAGTGGCATAGCACATAATAATTTTTCATTTAATGCCAGTTGTCATTTACATACAAGACTTACTAGGGAGAAAATTCACTGAGTCTCCTCTTTCAAGAGTTAATATTTCATCAGTGTTATTCATATTTTGATATCTTAGTATCTTTTATATTTATTTGAGAAGGGTATGATTTGAGGATTTGATTCCACTGAAGGATATTTGGTAATAATCAATAAGTATATATAGTTATGTATGTGTGTATGAGTGTAAACGTATGTTGATGATGCACATATGGTGTGTGTGTGTGTGCACGCGTGTGTGTGCCTCTGGGGGTGAGTGTGTAAATACATGAGTGGATGTTTATATGTTGACAAATGCTGCATGAGTTTCCTGATGCTGCTATAAAATTTTAACACAAATTTGATGGTGATAAACAACAGGAATTTATTCCCTCACCATTCTGGCGGCTGGAAGTCTTAAATCAGTATCTCCATGCTGAGATCGAGGCACTGGCAGGCAGCATTCTCTGTGTTGGCTTTGGGGAGAATTCCCTCCTTGCTTCTTCCAGATGCTGGTACCTGCTGGCACTCCTGGAATAGTGTCCACAACACTCCTATCTCTGCCTGTGAACACAGCCTTTCTCTTCATTGTGTGTGAAATCTCTCACTGACTGTCCCCTACACTGTGAAAAACATGTAGTGGCAGTTAGGATGCATCTGGGTAATTCAGAATAATCTCCTCACCACAAGATCACTAACATTAGCAAACAGTCTTTTTCCAAGTAAGGTAATATTTCAGGGATTGGGCCTTCAGCCCATTATACATGTATATATGTATATGTATATATGTAAGTGAGAACATGTATTTGTGTGATTTGTATATATGCATGCACATGAGAGTACATGTGTATATATGTGATTATTGTCAGTTCATATGCCTGGGGGTTGCAAATGTATGTGTGTGTATGTATGCATTTATATATTCATAGTGTGGGACATGTGTATACGTATGTGTGTATGTGTGTGGAGGATGATGGGTATGCAGGTACAATTTGTATGCATGTGGGTATTTTTTATGGGAAGGAGGTTATTCATCTGACCTTTGCCTAAAATATTTTATTAAAGTACTGAAATGTGAATCAGTTGGAGGCCTGTTCTAATGAATCCATATTCTCTTAACAGATGGCCAAATAAACACAATGTTTCTACCTTCCCAGAAATCATCTTAAGCACAAAATTGTTATGGTTTGTGAGAAAAGAGCAACCCTGTTTAAATCCTAGTAAACAAGCAAGCATGTACCTCTCTTACCTCTGTCTGAACCTTAGAAAGAGGATCCAAGTGGGAGTTCAACTTAATGAAAAATGCATTAGGAGCCATGCTAGCGGCTCAGAGGATCTATTACTCATTTTAATCTCAGCCAACCAGGTAAATAGGCACTGGTCCATGAACTCTGGTTCTAGAAAATTAGGGAAAGCTTAATGATAGACAGTGGTCCTAAATGAGGGTTTTAAGCTTTCTTCTCCCACCTTTAAAACCTGCCTTTGGAAATAATGGGTTTGATGAGAAATGGAATGTACTCCAATCTGCTTTGGTATTTAGTATTAGGAAGGAATGAAGAATAATAACACTATGTTGAAATAATTATAAGACAACTTAATATGTGTTTAATATACTTTACATATTTATATATATATATAAAGTTTAAATATTTATTTAAAATATACGTGCTATGAAAATAAAAAATGCATTCAATAAAGCACTCTTAGCTACTATGGACATGACCAAGGTAATGAAGGAGATGTATCCACCTTGACTCATTTATAATCTGTTTTTGAAATATAAATTGAGGTAGGTTATATGTGACATAGAAATGCATACAAGGCAATTCAGAGGAGAACAGAATCTCTGGCAAGGGGAGCTAAGCAGCATTCATCAAGCAAATAGTTATCAACTGCCTTTCATTCATGACTAAAACGTCAATTAATAAGCAGGCTCTAGGGAAGATAAGGACTAGTTGTAACATTGTCAACACAGGGAACTGCAGCGAATATTAGAATAACATATAATCCTATCTTTGTGGGGCATAGGTGATCTCTTGAAGATGATTTCTCAACCTCAGTAGTACTGGTATTTTGGGTCAGCTGCATCTTTGGTGTAAGGGATTGTCCTGTAGGATGTTTAGCAGCATGGCTGGCCTCTACCTGCAAGATGCCAGCAGCAAGGTGTCTTCCGTGTCTTCCCCCAATATGTTATGATGAATAAAAACTTGTCTGGATATAGCCAGATATCTCCTGGGAAGTGTGGGTACAAATAGCTGCTAGCAGAGCACCAGTACTCTAGAACCTTACTGCTCTTCACATAGCATCAGTACCTCCCGGGAGCAGGTGGAAAGGCAGCACCTGGCCCCATTCGAGGCCTGCTATAGCATTTGGCATGTTAACAACAGCCCCAAGTGTCTCATGTACATCAAAATCTGAGTGCTAGCACTTTGAGGAATAGTAGGAGAAAGGCTGGAAATATTGGGCAAGATCATGAAAAGGTTGGAGCATTTTGCTGCAGATTTAGATGTGAAATGGCAAGCAATGGGGCTGCATTGAATGTTTCCTTTCATCACAAATTTATTTTAGAAACTCTAGAATGGAAGTTCGATATTGCCTACTTAACATTTTCCTCGCCTTTTTTTACTACCTCAAACTCAATTTTTTAAGAGAACGACAAGTGCCAGCTGAAAACTGTATTTCTAGTCTCCCTGGTGATTGAAGGGACCATGAGACCATGTTTTTAACTGTAGTTATTTTGGGTGCTTAAAAGGAGGTTCTTTATGACTGTATTTTTTTCCCCTCTCAGACCTTTTATTCTTTGAAATGAGCATAATGCTTTCAATTCCAACAGCCATCTTCAAAATCTGAAGACAAAAGCCATTGTCTAAATGAGGTGGATCACAAAAACAAAACAAAAAACCTGTCTACACACATAGAGAAACACACCTCTATCTTGTAAAGGTGCTATCTTTTGGTGATCTCTTGCAGATGAATGCAATTCTTAACTGATTAAGATTGCTACTGGTGTGACAGATGAGCTGGAGGAAAGGAAATCCAAGGAGAGACTATTGTAATAGTCTGGGTGGGAACCTGGGAGAACATAAAAGAAAATGCAGAGGTGTTGAGCACCTGATTTCTTCTTGGAGATAGAATGATTTTTATGTTTATCTCTGGAAACAGAGGTGATATAGTTTACAAACATTTAAGAGTCAAGAAGAAAAGTGGTTTCTTGATAGTCATTCTTTTTGGAGTAAGATGGAATTGTGGCGTTATTTTAATTTGCATTTCTCTCATGGCAGGAGAGGTTGAACATTTTTTCATATATTTATCGGCCATTTGTACTTCTGAGTGCTCTCTCTTCATTTCAGTTGCCATACAGCAGCACAATTCATAACAGCTAAATCTTGGAAGCAGCCTATATGACTATCAATAGATAAATGGATAAAGAAAATGTGGTATTTACACACAGTGGAGTACTACTGTCATACGGAAGGGTAAACTTGTCATTTGTAGGTAAATGGAAACATCTGAGACCATAATAGTAAGTGAATTAACTCAAGACACACAAGTTTAAATATTGGATGGTTTCTCTTATGTCAGAAATCCAAAATACAAATAAGAAGCAAAAGAAAAGATAAATAACAGGGAGTAGGGACATCTTTTTCAAAGAGGAAGGAGAACAATGGGAGGGAAGGAAATGAAAGAAAATGATTGGAAAAAATGGAGCTATAAATGGGAAAAAGACCAAGGTATGGAATGAACAGGGGTAGGAAACAAAAAAAGAACTAAGATGTGTTATGCACTTGTAACAAGTCTCAGGCCAAGCTTGGTGGCACATGCTTGTAGTCCCAGAACTTGGGAGGCTGAGGTAGGAGGATAGTTATAATTTCGAGGCCACCCTGAACCGCATAGAAAGAACGTATCTCAGAAACTAAAACATATCCATGTAATCATTATGTAATGCAAACATATGCTAATAAAAATAAAAGTTAAGAAGAGGAATGGGATTGTGAAACTGCAGTGAGGTTGGTTTTGGACACATTGGCCCTGGGAGCAGTAAGATATTAACTAGATGCATATGTCCTGCAGAAGAGAAGTTTGCTGTGAAGGAATGTAGGAGGTGAACATTGAGAAAGACTGAGAATTGACAAAATGAAAGGAGAAGAAAGTGATCATAAACATGCTGTTGATGTGGATAGAGACACCTGTAGTACTATAATGGGCTAGGAATGTCAAAGATGTCTGCTGAACAGTATCCTCAGGTGGGGTAGTGTTACAGTGAGGTTGTTCAAGGGAACAGATTTAATACAGGACACATAATCCATAGGAGTATTTTATAGTAGTCACCCAAAAAGGTAAATTCAGAAGACTGTGAGAGATCTGTCCATGCTCTGAAGATCAAAGGAATCCAGCCAAGGTCCTGGATCTCACAACCACATCCTGTGTGAGTCCAGCCAAGTGCCTGGAGCCCATGGCAATGTCCCCTGAAAGTCTGCATCAGAAGACCAAGGAGCCTGCAATGGAAGTCCAAAGGTCTGCACTGGGAAGCGCAGGGACTGGTGCTGAAGGCTGGGGAATCTGCACCAAGAGCCAGGACATGATGCCCAAGTGAAGGCGAAGACTGGAGCTTTGCTGAAGAGAACAGCAGCCAAAGCTCAGCAGCCTCTCGTCTTCCAGGGGTAGGAGGCAGGCAGGCACGGAGATGCTGTGTGGTGTCTGGAGACCTCCAGCCCTACCAAGGAAAATCAGTATGAAGTCTTGCCCTCCTGTTCTCCTTTTAGTCCTATTCTGAGAGCAATCCTCAGGTGGGTGCTCTACACTCAAAACCACTCTGAGTCTGTTCAGCTGGGTGTTCTTACTTGATCACTAACTAATCTGCAACACTAGTCAACAGTGTTTGAAGGTAGAACTCAGAAGACCTGGAGGTTTTTTTGGGGGTATACTTTTTCAATCTTTCACTTGCTTTCTGCAGTTAGGCTGAGAAACTAAGGCATGCTTGAGCTACCTTGCATAGATTTCCAAGTTGGCCATGGCTCTTTAGACTCTCATTTAGCTCATGCTGACACAAAAATTGTTGATCTGGGCTGCATAGATATGACCCAAGGTGACCGTCTTCTAGGAGAAAATTTCTTTCTCTACTCATTGTATTTTGCACACTGGATGAATTAATCCCATAAAAGTCATATCTCTTTCTCTTCCTCTCCCTCCCTCTCTCTTGCTGCATTGAGCACTGAACTTAGTGCCTTAGTATATGCTAGGTAAGCACTTTACCACTGAGCTACATCCCCTGCCCAAAAGTCTATCTACTAAATAGCTGCAGATGTATGTAGGTCATATGGTATATATTTCCAAGAAAGCAGAGATGATAACATGAGAATATGAGAAGATTGCCATGGTGGAGCTCATGCTTGGTGCAACAATCAAACAGATGTGGCAAATGCTGTAGTAGGGTATACTGCAAGGTGCTCTAGTTCTGGGCACTAAAGCTTAGGAAAATATCTAAAGATAGGACTTTTCAACTGTTTAAAATGTTGGACTCAGTTTCTGCTTCTTTGGAGACCATTAATACTTTAATCTTCCCTTCTTTTTAAGTCATACAACTCCATTCTCTCTAAATATTTCTCTCATTTACATATAAACAGTCTCAAGTGTTATCTGTTTTTCCCTTCTGTGTTGGTTACTTTTCTCATCTTGTTGAGACAAAATACCTGATGCCCAAAATTAAAGAGGGAAAGAATTATTTAGCTCACAGTTCATGGAGGTTTAAGTCCATGATCTGCTGGGTCCTAAGTAGGGTGGCTCATGGCAGAGGGCAACATTTCATGGTAGCAGAAAACAGCAAAAGCAACAAGAGAAAAATGGAGGAGCATGCAGACAAGACTCTTCCTGTCTTTATATTGTATGTAGGCTACCAATAGGAGCAGGTGTGGCACTCACACTGCTAATTCCAGTATTGGACCATGAATTGATCACAGATTCTAAAGCCTGCTCCCATGACTACATGAGCCTCTGGGGTGACATCCAGACACAAATCATAACACCTTTGTAAAAATAGTTGCCCATTATAACTACTGTTAGTCCTTGTGACCATAGTTACTTATCTGCAGTTATGGAATCCTAAAGCTCTGAAAGCCTGAGACTTTAAGAAAAAAATAACTCATTTGGGAACAAAGACTGCCATAAAAAGTTGTGAGGTACTATATAGCCTTTATCCATTCTTAGAACATTAATTTCATTTTTATTGAAGAAATATTAACGTGCTTGGTTAAAGAACACTGCCTAATACCTTACTAAAAAAAGTGTTATCTTTTGAAAATCTGAAAGATTCCAAATACCAACAAATACTAATACCAAGGGTTTTTGGATAAGGAAATATGGGTCTGTACTGTCCTTGAGATTGAAAGATGAAAATAGAAGATCATAATATTTGGGAAAGTGGAGATAGCATGATTGTCATTTGCAAGTGTCACTATATACCAACTGGAAATCTTATGGTAATCACTGAAAAGCAATGAAACATGAATAATACAACTGAATCCAAAATAAGTACACACATCAAAAATCCAGCCCTACATGAGCGTCCAGTACTGAGCTTATAAGAGAATAATTTAAGAAGCTTCACCTAGATCATTAGTTTAAGTACCTAGAGGAGTTTATGGATAACTTTGTCTGGTCTGCTCCAAAATTAGCAGTTGGGCTTGTCTTTGTGGTCAACCTCCCACCTGGCCTTCCAGCTTCTGCCTGACTCACAGAGTTGGCAGAGCTGACTCCAAACAGTGGCTCTATGAGACGACAACCACGGCTTACTCAGCGGACTCTCACTCCAGGTGCCTGTCTCTTCCCTTTTCTCACATCTCACTGACTGCTGGGACCTAAGCTCCTACCTGGCTGGATTAGGCTTCCTCATTGTCTCTGCTCCTTTTCCTCTGGGACTTGTCTGCTTGCATTTAGAATGATGCCCCTTGTGTCATTATAGCTGCCAACTTCAGGCTTTCTCAGAGATGACATCCAGACAGGTTTGTTGAAACTTCACCCACAGAGTGATTGTGCAGTATGTCAGATACACAGCACAGATGTAGAATCTCACATCTGTGTCTATATGCCCAAAGAAACCATTGCGCTTCGGTGGCATTTTAAGTCAGAACAATGACTAATGTTGCAAATGGGATACAAACTCTTAGTCATACAAAGTCATTAATTGTCACTGTGTCAGGCAAAGCAGAAGCAGTGGGATCTGTTTTGTATGTTCATGTTTGGGTATCACAGATGAGCAGGTTCTCAGAAGGAACACATTCAGAGATGCTAACTTACAATTGTTAAATGTTCTTTCTTCCTCTTCTTTCTTTTAGCTCTTTCCCTCTCTATTCCATTTTCCACTCATCAGTTTTCTCATCTGAAAATAAAGATAGTAACAGTATATTCCTTTCTTACAGATTGTCATGAGAATTAAATCTATCTACCTACCTACCTACCTACCTACCTACCTACCTACCTACCTATCCATGTATCATTTTCTTCATTTAAAAAATGCTTTGAATGCCTGGCCCAAAGTATTTTTAAGTTCCTACAGTTATGGTTCACTTTATGTCAGTTCTGTGTCAGGCCACGTTCTAGGAGGTGCCAATATGAGTAGGGAAAACCTGGTTCTTAAATGTTCTCAGTTTATAGGTGTCTGAAAGCAGTGTTGTTTGGAAACACAAACTCTGACGTGATGTGGTCTGAATTTGAAGGCTAACACCATCCTGTCCCTCATGAATGATATGACCTTAATCTCTCTAAATCCTACTTTCCTGCATTGGGAATAATAATCATAATGTCTGCCTTACTGATTTGTTGTATGAAGTAAAGGACAGAAAGGGAATGAAGCATTTAACACAATATGCTTATGAGTAGTAAATACTGATTACCCTTTTGAGCAGATGCTACTGATGCAGGGTCCTCATCCTTATGGATTGGATGGAAAGAGCAGGGGTTGGTTGAGGTGTTCTGGAGCTGGTAACTGAGGAACTTGTCAAGTATAATGCTCCTTCCCTGCTATTTTGCCTCAGTAGGGGATTTCGAATAAGATGGGCTGGTTTCAAACCTTCACTCATGCAGTGTCTTATCTTGTGACTTAAGTATTCACATCACCTCTCAAATTGGTTTTCTCTTTTGTAGCATGGGTCGAATAATCCCTAACTCATGCTTATAGTGAAAGTCAACTAAGATAATCTATATAAGGAACATAGTACAACAGACATGTCTGACATATAGCTAATGTTCTTTTAAGTTGTCAGCTACTGTTGTTTTTTTGTTAGTATTTGCTTCTATGCTTGGAGAAGAGCTTGCACAGGTGGAGCTGTGAGTCTCTGTCTATGATAGCCCTTATTCTGAAGATTATTTTGATTTCTAATACTTTTTTCATTATTTAAGAAGCAATATATGCTCATCACTGTAAAAAATCTCAGAAAATTCTGTTTTACATTTGCTGATCCTCCATCCTTGCACACGCTGGGTGTTACCAGGGTTGAGATGCTACGTGATAGCCATACCCTCTTATGTAGCATAATTATTAGTTAACATTTGGTCTCACAAGGAACATAAGTAAAAATCATATGTTATCCCACCACAGACAGTCTGGCATAAGCCAAGATAATTAACTATATATTTTCTGCTTTGGGGCTATAAATTTTTTAAATTTTAGAGTGAGAGTCAAATCCAGAGATATAATAATATAATGCTTGAGAATGAATCTAAATGATCTTCTGTTGTCCTTGTGTAATGTCCACAAGATTGTCTACTAAGCAATGGATGATGCTGCCAACAGCCATCATTTATTAGGCATCAGACACTTTCCATGCATCATCTCATTTATCTCAAATATCCTGAGCAGTAGTAAGTATTTCTTTCCCTTCTTAACACGAAGACAACTAACTTCAGATGAGGTAACTCTCTTAAGACCACATAGAGTTCAAACCACTCAATATGCCTTCAAGGTTGTTTGAACTGTGGTACTGCTGGTTAGAGTAGATTTGGACAAATAAAGAACTAACACTCTTTAAAAAATTGTCTTCACTAAATGGAAATAAATATTCTAAAAAGGACAAAAAATCATAAAAATGCAGCTGTAAGTTGTAGCTTAAACATGCTTCCTCAAGCTTTCAGCCTCATCCAAACCTATTTTCAGGTCTAATACAGCAAGCAGGAGGGTTCATCAAACTTTGACCTCATTTAATTTGTCAGGTAGAAGAAGCTTATAATAAACAGGCAAGGCCAAACAAATATTGCATACAAAGAGCTCTGGAAACATCTGAATACAAATCATTTTCTAAATGTAGGTTGCTCTTATCATTGATTGTAGAAGAAATACAGCATTAGATTTTCCTAGCATTGCAATAATAATGAAGGAAAGCCCTTATGCTCAAAATGATTAAAGCATTTAACACACAAAATGAGCACTGGGGAGAAAGTCTTGTCTTCATTATACTCAGTGTTATGACACACAATGAATATAATCTCCCTTAGGTTTTACTAAACATCCAGATTCTTTTAGCTTGCATTATTTTATTCATTTGAATTCACCTTGGATTTGCTGAAGGAAAAAAAGCCTCACAATAAATGAGAAGGTGTAGTTAACAAGATACCTTAATAGAACTTAATAAAATCTATGTGGCAGTAAAGTGAACATCAACTTACCCTGAAGTCACATAGGTTGGTGGCCAAATGTTTTATGGGGTGAGAGCAAGTTTATACATCATTAGAATTTACTAATTAAAATTACTGACTGGAAATGCCCTTCAGTTTAAGTTATAATCATACAGTATCTCAAAATTTTTGCCTCAGATCCAAAGCATTTTATAACTAGGAAAGTAGTCAGACTTATAGGCTAAAGTATTTGCTATGATACTTTGCATAGAAATAGTCAAAGAAAATAGGTACCTGACTGAAGGGAATGCAGACACTGTTTTTAGTCACATTATATTTTAGATAGTGTGAATATCTTGGCACCTTACTTATTTAACATTAAGAATTTCAACATTTTTAGCAGACATTGGTGACCATGAAACAGACTTGTAATTTTTTCCTGAAAAATATTTAAAATTATTTTCTCTATTAAATTAAAATGTCAGTTTTAGCAAATGTAGCAAAAGGAAAAAATGTAATGTTTTGCACTTTTATCATTAAAGAAAATAATGCATGTGTTCACTTGTGTTTTTATGTGTTGTAAAAAGACAGAATTAAATTTAGTTATAGATTTAGTTGGCTTATTTGCTGTATTTATAAACTGGAGGAACCCCAAGTTTAGAAAACAGGATGGGAACCTCCAATGGGTGGTGGTAGAACAGTGAGTTTTGTTAAGTGAGAACAAAGAAGCAGAATAATAGGGAAAGTTTTGATTGGTTAATGTCCAGTTACTTCCTGGTTATTTTTTTAAAAAATAAGGGTAAAAGTAGAGGGAACTCCCTTATTATGCTGACTTAGGTAGTCTGGAGTCTTCTCTGGAAAAAGTGGTCTATTTGGGAATCTCTGTGCTTTCTTTATTTCTTTTAAATTTTATTTAAAGAGAAAAAAATTAAACAGAAAAAAGGGTAGAAATATTATAGAATTTTAAAAAAAGTAAGAAATCACTAGTTGATAAATTACATATTGTCCTCTTACAAATAGTTGCTCACACATTACAAAATTAAAGCATACAAAGTGGACATTCAAACAGTGAGGCTGCAAACAGTTCTGTTCAATAATCCAACAAAAACTTAGTAATAAGGTTATCAATCCTACACATTTAAACATACATGCAGTTATATCCTTTAGAGCACTTTCTTTTCCTCCTTTTGCTTTTAAAGTTCGTTATGTGTTTAGTTACATCATGTTTCAGCTTGCTCAGTACCTTACGGATCTGTTTTGTTGTTGTTATTTCTTTTTTAATCACCTTATATAATTCTGTTGTTTTGTTTTTGAGTTTCTCCTCATCCATGCCCCACAGATCAGCTTTGGTGGAGTTGGGAGTTTGGGGAGGTATTTTATTAACTTGTTTTCTCATGTTCTATTGTTTTTTTTTAATTTTTTATTAACTTGGAGGTAATAATATACAACAGAACAGGATGGAATAAAGCCAATTGAGACCGTGTAGTGAAATTGGTACAGAACTTCACAGCAGGTTACCGAGATAATAGTAATAGGTACCATTGTATATCTCATTATCTTCACAATAGTTGTTCTTTCAGTCAGGTATAGTAAAATCAAAGGAAATACAAAATATTATAGAACTTATCAAAACAGACTATTGAATAGAGCCATAACATTAATCAGGACAAAGCAAAACAACAATAAAAATATTTGCCTTCAAAGAGATAATAGAAGGAAATCCCCCTTAGTTGCTATATTACATATGGTCAACCTCTCCAGAGATGCTCAGATCTCTGGCTCCCACTTGCTAACAGGGGTGGGATGGGGTGGGGGGGATAAGGCATGTTTGATTCTCAGCATGCCATTAGGCTCACAGCCACTTACCAGGGTGGCAGGCTGGTTGCTCATTTTCTCAGCCTCTCTGTGCCTACTTAAAACCAGTTTTATTATGTGACATTCAGCATGAGTAATTCCATTTTGATTTGTTCTTGCCTTTGGAGCCCAGTGAAGGATGTCTGTCCAAAATTTATGACCTTACCTAATTTTCAATTTGTAATATATCTATCCAAAGTAGTAAAAAGTGAATTTTTCCAAATGTATATCTTTTTATTTTTTGTATTGTGTTTTTTCATATCTAAATTTAGGGACTGTATCTGCTTTTGTCATCACTGAGAACTCAGTATGCAGCATAGTATGGTATCTGGAATGTACTATATCTTAATAAACATTTTCTGAATAAATAAAATGAAAAGCTCTCTATGTATAACTTCCATAGCATATTCCATAACATGTTTGTGATGATTGTATAATATTCTACACTGTAGAGAGCAGTAGAAGAAGTCTGTAAGAAAGTCACAGAGAAATCATTGATTTTAACATTGAAAAAGTTTCAAGAGTGGCCTGGGCTGTTTGGATTGAAAGTCTGCGCAGACCTGCATCTCAGCGCAACTGTTTGGGACTGGTAGGCCTGCCCTTCATCTGCAGGGAACTGCCTGGAGACTGGCATCTGGGCCAGGTCTGTTTGGGCCTGTAGCCCCGCCCTTCACCCCCAGGAAGTCTCCCAGAAAGCAGCATCTCGGGCTGTCTCTTTGGGACCCGAACCTCTTGGAACCGCAGAGTGGCCTGAGCTGTTTGGATTGAAAGTCTGCGCGGACCTGCATCTCGGCGTGACTCTTTGGGACTGGTAAGCACGCCCTTCATCCGCAGGGAACTGCCTGGAGACCGGCATCTGGGCCAGGTCTATTTGGGCCCGTAGCCCCACCCTTAACCCCCAGGAAGTCTCCCAGAAAGCAGCATCATGACCTGTCTCTTTGGGACCCGAAAATCTCGGAGCCGCAGAGTGGCCCGGGCTGTTTGGATTGGGAATATTGTGGAGACTGGCTTCTTGGCCAGATCTGTTTGGGACCGGGAACTTTTCAGAAACCAACATTCTGGCCTGACTCTTTGGGACCTGTAGGCCCACCCTTCACTTGCAGGGAACCTCCTGCAGACCTGCCTGGGACAAAGCACGGTGGCCTGGCCCGCCTGAGATTCCACAGGCTACGGGGTGGCCACACCCAGCATTTGCCTTACAAATTAGGGGGCCAGGAGCCCACAGAGGGGAGTTAGGACCCTGAGAGGAGGCCAAGAGCCTATGGGGGAGCCACTGCCCCTCCAGGAACTGAGGGTGTAAGAGGTAATTCACCACACATGCAGAGAAAGCTTTGGAACACCGCTCAAAGTAAGGAAATATAGAAAAATGACAAAAGGAAAGACCAAAAGGCAGGCTCAAAGCCCTAGCCCTCACCAAGAAAGCTTAGAAGCCATGTACATGGAAGAAAAAAGAAGCCATACACCTGAAATGTCTGAAATGATATCAAATGAAATAAATATGCAAATAGGGAAAGCTATGGAGGAATTCAAACCAGAAATACTTGCCCAGGTAAAAGAAGAATTGATAAAAATAGTGAAAGAAATAGTGAATGCATCTAGTGAAAACACAGCTAAAAAATTAGAGGAAAAAAGCAAACAGATAGAATCCCTCAAAGAACAATATAAGAAACAAACAGAATGCATAAAGCAGATTCAAAGAGATATACAGGAAATCAAAAATTCTATTGAAAGCTGTAAAAAGTGCCTCAATGAAAGTGAAGATAGAATTTCAGACCTCGAAGATAAGATTGCAGCCAGTGAGCAGGAAAGACAAGATCTTTTAAAAATAACAAAGAATCAGGAAATAACAA